>CAUYRH010076870.1:0-132096 GCA_963574655.1 Perodicticus potto
GGTGCATATAGTGCGTGGGGAAAGTCTCCTAGAAAACAAAGCATTTGTGTGAAGATCTGAAGGACGGGAAGGAGCCTGTCCTTTGGAGGATGTGTCATAAAGAGATGCTGCTTGTGTGGCTGTGATGTTTAACTTCCAAATGCCTACATCTCCTTGTCTGCACAATGAGGGTAACAATAGTACATAGTTTAGAAGTTTTATGAGGATTAAGTGTTTTCATAATGTAAAGTGCTTAGATTGTTGCCTGACATGGGTGAATGCTTGGTATGAGTCAACTGCTGCTGCTGTGGTGGTGACAGTGACGTTGTGTGGGGAGTTGTATGAATTGCCAAGGGCCTACATTTTGACTTGATGGTCATCCCCACCTCCAGCTTCTGTGTGTGGTGGCTGTCTTTATTTTTTCCTGTGCCAATCTGAGTGTTAAGAATCAGCCCCTTCACTGGCTTCTATCAAAACAAACAAAACTACGAGCAAACAAACGAACAATAAACAAAAGCATATTAATGAATATTACAAACAACTCTGCTCTTGCCAAGCATTCACAAATGTTTAAAATCCACTAGAGACAGGAAGAGATCACAAGGAGAGGCTATGTTAGCAAATAAACACCCATTGTCTTTTTGGTTTCTTCTTTCCTTTTGTTCAGATACATCTTTCTCTGGAGCAAAATGCATTTCTTTTCTCATCTCATGCCTAGATGTTTAGCTTATTTCGTGTTGCTTGAACATGCCATGAAACTTGGTCTTTGCACCAAGAGTGTATCTGAGATGCTGTGCTATTATTTTATTTTTTATTTTTTGAGACAGAGCCTCAAGCTGTCACCCTGGGTAGAGTGCCGTGGTATCACAGCTCACAGTAACCTCCAATTCCTGGGCTCAAGCGAGTCTCTTGCCTTCGCCTCCCAAGTAGCTGGGACTGCAGGCGCCCGCCACAATGCCCGGCCATTTTTGGTTGCAGCTGTCATTGTTGTTTGGCGGGCCCGGGCTGGATTCGAACCCGCCAGCTCAGGTGTACGTGGCTGGCGCCTTAGCCCGCTGAGCCACAGGCACCAAGCCAATGCTGTGCTATTATTAAGTGTGGTTTTGTTAGTGGAGGGTTTGTTACATTGCAGTAACAGACATCTCTTAAAAATCTCAGGACTTAAACACAAGAAAGGTTTATTGCCCGTACAGAGTCTCTTCTGGGTGTGGTGACTTCCCAGGGCAGCCACGCTTCACGTGATGCCTCCGTGTTGTGTGCTATCTGTGTGTCCTTCAAAATTACTACAGCAGCGTGAGAGTGAGGTAGAAAGTTAAGCTAGAAGTGACAGCTCACTTCTCATATTCACTGGCTCATGGCAAGATACATAACTACCCCTAACTTCAAGTGTACATACTTTCCTTGTGCCCCCAAAGAGAGGGAAACGAGATATTGGCCAATTGTTAATGTCTGGTGAAAAAAATGATCACAACCTTATTAACTGACACGGAGTGAGGTACTAATAGAACCAGGATGAGAATCTAAACCCTGGCTTTCTAATTTAGGACTCTTATCACTAGAGGTGGTACTACCATAAAGGAAATGATGAGATACCCAGAAAGAAAGAGCTTGAGGCCTGAGGCAAGAATCTCATCAATACTGCCCAGGCTACAACTCAAGGTGGCAAGCATACAGACTTCCACCGCATTTTGCACACAGTGGTTTTTGTTTTTTGTTTTTTTTTGAGACAGAGCCTCAAGCTGTCACCCTGGGTAGAGTGCTGTGGCATCACAGCTCATAGCAACCTCCACCTCCTGGGCTCAAACGATTCTCCTGCCTCCCCTCCCAAGTAGCTGGAACTACAAGTGCCTGCCACAATGCCCTGCTATTTTTTGGTTGCAGCTGTCATTGTTGTTTGGTGGGCCCCGGCTGGATTCAAACCCACTAGCTCAAGTTTATGTGGCTGGCGCCTTAGCCGCTTGAGCCACAGGCGCCAAGCCACACACAGTGGTTTTGTTTCAAAACCCAAACACAATAGAGGCACAATTCTTTTGGGCTCCCTTTTTCTTTTCTTTCTTTTTTTTTTTTTGCAGTTTTTGGCTGGGGCTGGGTTTGAACCCTGTTGCAGCCCATAACCACCTCTGGCATATGGGGCCAGTGCCCTACTCCTTTGAGCCACAGGCACCATCCTTTTGGGCTCCTTTTTGAGAGGCATTTCATGTGCAGAGGACTGAATATTTTTAAAATGCATTAATAAGTTTATTTGCTATGTAAAACATAAAAGTTCACTATGTTTTCACTGCAAAAGAATCAAACCAATTTTCAGTCTTCTGAAAACTGTATCACCAATTGACTTTCAGACAATAGTTGAATAAATGCAATCAATCAGATCAGACCTGGCATGTGGTAGGGCTCGTTAAATATTTGTTGATTGATCAAATGAATAAACCCTATTCTCCAGCCAGGTCTATCATACTCATTTATTCAACAAAAAAGATTGAATGACAAGTAGCACAGTGTTATCGTTTTTTTTTTTTTTTTTTTTTATTTTTTTTTTAGAGACAGAGTGTTTCTCGGTAGAGTGCTATGGCGTGACACAGCTCACAGCAACCTCCAACTCCTGGGCTTAGGCGATTCTTTTGCCTCAGCCTCCCGAGTAGCTGGGACTATAGGCGCCCACCACAATGCCCGACTATTTTTCTTTTTTGCAGTTCGGCTGAGGCTGGATTTGAACCCGCCACCTTCGGTATATGGGTCCGGCGCCCTTCTCTATGAGCCATAGGTGCCGCCCAGCACAGTGTTATCTTGGTGGTTCCCCAGGTATCATACCTCCCCAGGTATTCATACTGTTTTGTGATCTTCCACATTAATTCTGGACTTGCTCATGTGACTTTCTCTGTCTGACAGAACATCAACAAGAATGATTTGGTCAGAAACTTGATAAGCACTTGTGCATTGGGACTTGTCCTCGTGTAAAGCTGCCACCACGGCCTGGGGAAACCCAGATGAAACACCACATGGAGACAGAGGCTCCTTTGTCCCAGCTGTCTCAGCTGAGGCTACCCCTCAGCTAGCTGAATGCAGTTGCCTGAGTGAGTCTAGAAGAAGCCAGCAGCAAAACAGCCGAGCCAAACCACAGAATCATGACATATAACAAATTGTTAGGCCAGAGGTCAGCAGGCATTTTCCGTAAAGGGCCAGCTAGTAAATATTTCACGCTTTGTGAGTCATACAGTTTCTGTTGCAACTACTCAACTCTGCTATTATGGCGTGAATGCAGTCATAGAGACACATCAACAGATGGACATGGGTGTCTTCCAATAAAACTTTATTTTTGAAAACACACGGCCAGTTGTATTTGGCCTGTGGGCTGTAGTTAGGCTGTTATGTTTTGAGAAAGTCTGTTTTGCTACAGTAGATAATGGAGATAATCTGCCAGACTCTCCTCATTACTCAAGGTGTCCTCATTCCTGAGAACATTCCACTGTGGTGACTTCATTCTTGATGACTCCCTGGTGTGGAATGCCCTCATTTCTCAAGCCTGGCCCTAGGAAAATTGGGAAGTCAGCAGCTTGTGTTTTTAGCCTCCCTGTTGAAAGGGAGGATGAGAAAGAAATGGTTGTTGAAGTTCTCCTTTCACTGGAAGGAGAAGGTGCCAGTTTCTGAATTCCAAATGAGCAGTAGAGACTCTCCTGTCCCAAAATCCCAAGGCTCCATGAGGTCTGACTATGGTGGCTTAAAGCTGCAAAAGAGACAGTTGAACGGAAGTCTCCTAGTCTGATGATTTTGTTATATCATTAGAAAGACTCAACTGTCCCCATAAAATGGGGGCTTCTGACCTCCTAATTCACATGTTGCCCAGAAAACTCAGATTTCCTGGAATTTCTACTCGAATTCCTGAAACTCAAAGTAATGGTCTTCAAAACTTAGAATAATTATTACCCAATGAAGGGTTAATTATCAAGGAAGTAGAGAACCCTACCTCCTTCTTATGTTGGGTTGTCTGTATATTCATCTGGTGGATAAGAGTGCTGATTCTTGAGTTAAGCTGCCCAGGAGAAAATCCTGCCTTTCATTCATTTAATAACTACACAATCTTGGGCAAATTGTGTAATACTCTAAGCTCAAATTTCCTTATTTATAAGATGGTAAAAATAATCGTATTTACCTTATGATTTTTGTGACGATTGAGTGATAGAATCCATGTATTTATGGTAATGCCTGATACTAAATATTTAATAAATTGTGGATTCTATGGTTACTAACTTACTGTCAGTCAGTTCAGTCCAATTTCCTAATACCTTAGACTTTTATAGGATATTTATATCATTACTTGAAATGTTCTCACCTCTGAATCTCATTTATCAGCACCAAAAAATGTTGGGAACAACTAGCACAGTAGTAACTAATCTCGATGTAAAGAGGAGGAAAGTGAGGTCGAGGTGTCAGGCATTCTTCTGTTGTCCCACATACCTTTATTTTTGCCCAATGAGGCTGGTAGGAGACAAGAATTATTGCTCCCTATCCTCAGGTCACAGGGGGAGGAAAAAAAGAGGCAAGGACTGAGGGAAGTGCAAGAAAGAATCAATATCTAAGTGTTTCAGGGCAGTTCCCCAGGCAAGTAGACTCCTAGCAGATTTGCATGAAGGCAGTTTATCAGGAATGCTCTGCAGATACAGAGCATTCTATGGGGCAAGCAAAGGGAGGAATGGGCAGGTGAAGAAAGTGAACGTGAGTAGTTGAAACAAATGCCTCAGTCATTCCATGGGAGCTCTGAAACTGAGTGGACCTGAGGCATTGACCCAAATGAGGTAACTGATTTGGGTCTTTATTTATTTATTAAGAGACAGTCTCACTCTGTTGCCCTGCCTAAAGTGTCATGGTATCATAGCTCCTAGCAACCTCAAACTCTTGGGTTCAAGCGATCCTCCTGCCTCAGCCTCCTGAGTAGCTGGGACTGCAGGCCCTTATTGCAATGCCCCGCTAGTTTTTCTATTTTTACTAGAGATGGGGTCTTGCTCTTGCTCAGGCTGGTCTCAAACTCCTGGCCTCAAGCAATTCACTCACATTGGCCTCTCAGAGTGATAGGATTATAGGCATGAGCCACCAGGTCCACCCTGAGACGAGCCTTTAAACCCACAAATTGACCAATTTTGAATGTGGGCCACCCCTGGGAAGGGCATGACTTTGAGCAAGTCTTCAGTTGAGAACAATACCCAGAGGTATCTGGGCAGCCCGTTTACTCTGTGGGGAAGGTTTTATGGGGGATCTGATTGGCATCCCACAGTGCCCACAACATAAAGCTTCTCCTGTGTTCCAGGCACTGTGCTAAGAACTTTCACATACAACATTTCATTCAAACCTCACAACAAAATTGCAGAATAACCAATGGAAAGAGCTATCATATTTTTACTGCTTTCTGTATGTACAGAAGTTTACAAACTTTAGTTCAGGTAATTTTCCTAACTACTCAGCAAGGTTAGAATTTTTTGTTGCCTTTTATATGTTAAAGAAAAACTTAGGCACATTAAAATTTCAAATAATTTATTTGAGCAAACTGTGTTCTGTGAATCGGGCAGCCCCAAAATGCAAGTGGTTCAGGACTCCATTGATGGGGCACAAGGGGAAAATGTTTAAAATGTGTGTGCAAGGCAAAGAAAATATTGGGTTGACAGTTGACAGTTTCTAATTTGGTAAAGCTTAAGTTTTGTTTTCCTAAGATCTGGTCATTCACGTTGAGTTGAGTTTTGGTTTGCTTATATAAAAACTCATAGAAATGTTAGCACCATCTTGGTGTCATGGCTTCCCAATTAATTATTTGAACACATAGAAGAAAAATTGGAAGTTCAGCAAAACCAATTTGTTACTTAGAACTCAAATCCAGCTCTGTCTGCCATCAGAGTCTGTACCCCTCCTACTGGGCAGTATGAACCCATTTTACAGATGAGGACCTTGAGGATTAGTGAGATTAAATGGCTTTCCTGAAGTTCAGGGGTAGTGGAGGGCAGAGCTGGGGCTTGAACTCAGGTCTTGTGAATGCTCTTTCCCAGGCGCCATGCAGCTTTGCAGGAATGAGAAAGTTGTACACTAGGGAAGATGAGAAAGACCATGATGTGGGCAAACAAAAGGCAGCTTAAGATGAAGCTTAACTTCTCTGAACTCTCTTCATTTTGTCCCTAACACTTCAGGGCTTCGAGATATTTCTCGACAGCTAAAGTTCATAGGCTTTGTGTGTTTCACCAGGGATGGTAGAGAAGGCTATAGAAAGCTACCTCTCTGTTTTCTCTGCTTTGCCTTATCCCCCTATTCTACTCTTAGAGCAGCCACGAGAGACTGGATATAACTTTGGGCTGGGGCCTAGAACATCTTATTTGGGAATATTAAAAATGGAACTAGATTTCTTTGGCTGTGCGGTTTACTGGTACCCGGGAGCCACTAGATGGCGGGCACCTCCTATTTCTGAGGCTCGCGTTTGTCAGTGGGGGCTTGGTTGCCTGCTTCTGCCTTCTGTGCTGTAATAATAGTATTAATAGCTAATGGTTATTAAGAAGTTACTATATGCCTAGTAAATTACTATGCTAAGAGCTTTACATAAATTATCTCATTTAATTCTTACCACAACCCTTATTCTTATCCTTAATTTACCAATGAAGGTAAGTAACTTGCTGGAGGTAACAAAGCTAGCAGTTGTTGAGTCAAACCAGGATTTTAACCTGGTCATCTGACTTTAGAGCATTGATGTTCAGCTGTCTCCCAGGTCATTAATGATGCTGATGGGTGCTTTCTAGGGGCCAGGCATTGTGCTAAGTGGTTTGTAAAATTTGCTTCATTTAAAACTCATTAGACCAGATTAGGCACAACTTTTCCCTCTCATTTCAAAAATGAGAAGCTTGAGGGATGGAAAAGTCAAATCACTGTCAAGTTGCGGCTACTAAGTAGTGAAACCCAGATTAGAATCCAGGCTGTGAATCCCAAATTTGCTACATTTTCATTCATTCTCATTTTCTCTTCTCATATCCCCAACCCGCATCCCTCTGGTTTACCAGAAAAATGAGAATATTGGGCCGCTTGAATTCAGTGGGGCCCTAGGATGATTCCGGAGCCACCCTAAGATTCTTTTTGACAGCACCTTCTGTTTCATGGAAGAAAACTCTCGGTGAACTTCCCTGCTGAAAGGCAGTCCAGGCTTTGAGTCAAATTCAGGTTAAAATCCCGGCTCCACCTTTTACTGGCTCAATGTGACTTCAGCTACACTTCTTTCCACAGTAACTTCTTTCACCGTCTGCAATCATGCCTGTAAAAATACAGAGTCACAGACTCCAGTCCTGTAGTGTTGTTGTGAGCCCACAGTCCAGGCAGGGAAGGCGCATTTGGGCAACAGTGTCCCCTCCTTCCCTCTGTGAGTTCCCTGGTGTAAGACAGCCTGCGAGGAGTGCTGGGCATGACTCTTCCTAAGTGAGTCAGAGGCCCTTGAAGATTGACATCTCTCTTTCTGGAGGTTCTGAGAGAAGCAGTTATTTAATTTACCAGTGGACCTGCTCAGTGCCTCTCTCCCCTTCTAGACCAGTGCCCTCCAGTAGAACTTTCTGCAATGATGGAAATCTCTGCCTTGTCCAATATGGTAACCAAGAGTCATGTGTAGCTTTGGAGTACTTGAAATGCAGCTAGCGAAACTGAGAAATTGATGCAGGACAAGGTGGCCCTACAACCGCGGCCTTGGCCCTGGCTGTGCTGATGCTGTGGCGGATGGAGGAACCAGCTTGCCGGAAGGGCCGGACACCTGTGCGGAAGACACTGGCGCCTTGCTGTCTCCTTCCCATGCACATCTGACTGGTCAATGTCATGTCAGTTTCCAGGGCCTGGGTCTTCATTGGACAGCTGGCTGTAACAGATGAAGACCCACGCCCTAAGAAGTTCTGGCAAAACAACCCCCGGGACTATATAAACCCCTCAGGGGCAGACCTTGGCTGGACCTCAGAGAGGGAAAAGGAGAGCTTGTTCCCCTCCAACACAGACCTCGGCTGGACCTTGGAGAGGGAGCGGGAGAGTTTGTTTCCCTCCTGGGTCCACTTTGCCTGGAGGTTTGGTTTTTCCACTACTTGTAATTCTTCTTTCCTGTAAATAAATCCTGACTTACCACTACTCTTGTGGTCCGTCGATTCCTTCTTCGAATCACCAAGACCAAGAACCTGAAATTCCGGCATCAAAATTATACTTAATGTTATTTAATTTTAAATTCTTTCAATTTAAAATCAAATTTTTGTAGCTAATGGCTACTTGATTGGACAGCAAAGCTCTAGACAACTCAATGCTCACTGTTGTATGCCCACAGCATCTGCCCATAGTAAGTGCTGGATAAATATGTTTTGAGTGAATGAATGCAAGTTAATCATAAGAGTTTTTCTTTTTCTTTCTTTTTTTTTTGAGACAGAGCCTCAAGCTGTCACCCTGGATAGAGTGCCTTGGCATCACAGCTCAAGCAACCTCCAACTCCTGGGCTCAAGCGAGTCTCTTGCCTCCGCCTCCCAAGTAGCTGGGACTGCAGGCGCCCGCCACAACGCCAGGCCATTTTTTGGTTGCAGCTGTCATTGTTGTTTGGAGGGCCCCGGCTGGATTTGAACCTGTCAGCTCAGGTGTACGTGGCTGGCGCCTTAGCCCGCTGAGCCACAGGTGCCGAGCCAATCATAAGAGTTTTTCTAAACTGCACCTGTAGGCCTATGCATGAAGGAAGACTTGGGATCTGAGACAGCCAAAGGTTAAGTGAGCACCGTTTTTAGGAAAAAAGAGAGGAGGAAAACATAGGACTTAGAGACATCGCCTAGGAGAGGGATTCTGAGACCATGCACTGTGCTGAGGATAAAGTATTAAGTTAAGGAACACTTAACTTGCCACCTTCCCAGGTCACAGTATTTTATTTTTCCTGCAGCAATTAGGAATCAAATCCTTAAATCAAGAAAGAAACCGTGGGCTTGATGGTAAAGACCCCAGGGAAGGAAGAACCTGGGGAGACTGTATGGCTGCACAATGGACCCTGATGGGGGGAGGGAGGGAGATAGAGACAGAGATAGAGATAGAGATAGAGATAGAGACAGAGATAGAGACAGAGAGAAAGGGAGAAGGGAGAAAGAGACTGACCCCAGGGGTAGACCAGGAGGCAGGGAGACTGCAGGGTGCAAGGGCTTGTGTGGGAGAGAAAGGAGATGTTGCCTTGAGGACTTAATGATCTGCAGGCTCAGTTAAGCCATCTGGTGAAAAATTAGTTATTTTTATAGTTTCTACTTTGGAACTAAAATTGAAGAATTGAGAATACTGGCTTTTCCTGTTTTCTTGCCTGTGGAGTCTCTCTGGCCCGAGGCTACAGAAACTTTCCTTTCTTCTTCTTGTTCTCCTTCTCCTTCTGATAGAGTCTCACTCTGTTGCCCTGGGTTGAGTGGCATAGCTTGCAGCAACCTCAAACTCCTGGGCTCAAGTGATACTGTTGCCTTAGCCTCCTGAGTAGTTGGGACTACAAGTGCCCACCACAATGCCTGCTGAGTTTTCTTTTCTATTTTTAGTAGAGGCAGGTTCTCATTCTTTTTTTTTTTTTTTTTTGAGACAGAGCCTCAAGCTGTCACCCTGGATAGAGTGCCGTGGCATCACAGCTCACAGCAACCTCCAATTCCTGGGCTCAAGCGAGTCTCCTGCCTCTGCCTCCCAAGTAGCTGAGACCACAGGCGCCTGCCACAATGCCTAGCCATTTTTTGGTTGCAGCTGTCATTGTTGTTTGGCGAGCCCGGGCTGGATTCGAACCCGCCAGCTCAGGTGTATGTGGCTGGCGCCTTAGCCCGTTGAGCCACAGGCGCCGAGCCCAGATTCTCATTCTTGCTCAGGTTGGTCTTGAACTCCTGAGCTCAAGCAATACTCTTGGCTTGGCCTCCCAGAGTGCCAGGATTATAGGCATGAGCCACCACACCTGGCCAAATTTCCTTTCTTTTTCTCTCTCTCCAATCCCCATCTTTCTGTCTTTCTGTCCTATAAGCCTAGTGTAAATTACTAGTAATAATCAACATTTATCAAGCACAAATGGAAACCCAAGGTCTAAATAATTATATCCTTTAATCCTTCCACAGAGCTTTGAGGTAGATGATCTCACGTAACATCTATTTGAGCATTTATTATGTATCAAGCACTGATCTCCCTCTATAAATTTTTACAACCACGTCATTTTCATGAGGTGTAATTATCCTCATAATTATTATTATTTTTTGATTGTTTGGGACTCATTGAGGGTACAAAGAATTAGGTTATGTTGATTGCATTTGTTAAAGTCCTTCTTATAATTGTGTCCTGCCTTCAAGAGGTGTGCCATACACCGTGACCCCCCATCTCTTTCCCTCCTCCTCTCTCCCTGCTCCTTCGTTCTCATCCTCATCATTTTTAAAGTTACAAAGGAGGACCCTGTGATCTAGAGGGGTTGAGCAACTTACACAGGACTGTACAGCTAATAAGCAGCAAAGGCAAGACCTGAACCCTGGGTAACTGGGTTCTAGTGATTCACCATACTTAATACTACATATTAATGTTTTGTATGTGTTAATGCCTTTAAACTTCATAATAACCCTATAATTTTATTTTATTTTTGAGATAGAGTCTCACTCCCTAACCCTGGGTAGAGTGCTGTGGCATTATAGCTCACAGCAACTTCAAACGGTCGGGATCAAGTCATCCTCTGCTTCAGCCTCCTGAGTAGCTGAGACTACAGGTGCCCACCATAATACTCAGCTAGTTTTTCTATTTTTTTTGCAGTCTTTGGCTTGGGCTAGGTTTGAACCCACCACCTCCGGTATATGGGGCCAGTGCCCTACTCCTTTGAGCCACAGGTGCCACTCAGTTTTTCTATTTTTATTAGAGACCAGGTCTCACTTTTGCTCAGTCTAGTCTCAAACTCGTGAGCTCAGGCGATCCACCCACCTCAGCCCCCCAGAGTGCCAGGATTATAGGTGTGAGCCACTGCGCCTGGAAGGAGATTATTATTATCACACTTATTTTGTGGATGAAGAAAATGAAGTTTAACCAAGTTAGGTAACTTGCTTGAAATCATATAATTAGGGCAGGGGCCAGGATTTGAATCCAGGAAGTTGGACTTCTGAGGTCATTCTTTAAATCATCAAGGTGGATGTTCGGGTTGAATAATGTCTGTCTCCAATTCAGGTCCTTCCTGGAATATCAGAATATGACCTTATTTGGAAATAGCAACGTAACTGGTTAAATTAGGGTTATGTTGGTGTAAGGTGGGCCTTTAATTCAATACGACTGGTGTGTTTATAAGAAGAGAAGAGGTACATGGATACACAGGGAAGATGGCCATGTGAAGATGGTGGCAGACATTGGAAGAAAGTATCTATAAGCCAAGGAATGCCAAGGATTGTCAGAAAATACTAAGAGCTAGGAGAAGGCCAGGAAGGATCATTCCCTAGAATCTTCAGAGTGCACAGCCTTGCAGACTCAGTTTCAGACTTTTAGCTTCCAGAACTGGAACACAGTAAATTTCTGTGGTATAAAGGCATCCAGTTTGTGGTATTTTGTTGCAGCAGCCCGAGGACACTAACACAGTGGAATACAAATTCGAGGACGGAGAAAGATTTAATGACTCTTTGGCTTGCTTATCAGCAGAAAGGAGCCTAAACTATGGAGTCTCTGCAAGAACTCAAGTTGAAGCTGTGTGTCAGTGGTGATGGGGGAGTACGCAAGAGCGTAGAAGGAAGAGTCCGACTGCCCGTGCCTTCCCCGCACCTCAGGATGGTGGAGGCTGCCCAGGTCTTTGCTGCCCTGAGGATTCTGTCTGTGGTTCCAGCTTAGGAGGCAAATGGCTCTTAATATCTACCTGGGTGACTTTAAATTCTCTAAAAATCCTGACAGGGCTCGGTGGCTCACATCTGTAATCCTAACACTCAGGGAGGCCAAGGTGGATGGATTATCTGAGCTTAGGAGTTGGAGACCAGCCTGAGCAAAAGCAAGATACTGTCTCTTAAAAACAAAAAACAAAAGCAAAAACTTCCTGGGTGATGTGACTGGGATGCTGAGTCAAGAGGATAGCTTGAACCCATGAGTTTGAGTGTCTGCTGTGAGCTTTGATGCCATTGCACTCTATCCAAGGCAACAAAGTAAGAATATTTTAAAAAAATTCTTTAAGTCTATGAAAAAGAGGTGATAATAATAGACTTTAACTGGAGGGTTGTTGTGGGGATTAAATGAGATCCTCATTTAAATCCCTAGATAGACACATGAAACTCACTGAGCTATAATTGTTATTCTTTTTCTGGGAACTGGCAAACAGATTAAGGAAATGGATGGCATCAGGCCTACATGGTTTATGCTCCAGGGCTGATCTCCAGGATCAGAGTGCTGACGGTACAATCTCCAGGGTCCTTTGCATTTCTGTAACCCCCCTTCCCAAGCCTTTCTCAGATTAAGGGCTGGAATCAATGAAATCTTTTACTGTACTCTTCCTTTTCTTTCCTTACCCAGTAGGTGGCGATAAGTCTCCATCATTTTTCTTCCTCCATCCTTTCAGTCCTGGTACTGGGTGTGTGGTAGGATGAGGCCATAGGGAGTGGTTGAAATAATTCAGACAGAGCGGAATCTTCTGGGAAGCACTGAACATCTCTTAGGGCACAAACAAGTATCCATCCCCATCCCAGAGAGACTTTCCCAGAGCTCCTTTAATATGGCTTATCCCCAACACAGCAAGCTCAGAGGCAAAATTGATAACAGAAGTCCTTCTATTTTGTCCCCAGGATAAAGATACATCATTTTGCTAAATTCTGGAGGGGACCCAGCCCTAATGGCTAAGAGGAGAACCCTATTTCAATGGTAAATCTCATGATATTTTCCGAGGTATCTGCATGTCTCTGCATGACCCACAGCATTGGCATTCTCTGGAAGTGCCTTAGAAATGTGGAATGTCAGGCCCTATCCCAGACCTGTTACGGGAGAATCTGCATTTTAACAATCTCCCCAGGTGATTCGTGTAGTCATGAAAGCTGCTCAGGACATTCTGGCCTCCAGGATCTCAGAGGGAAATGATTCCTTTCTCTAGTTTATGATTAGTTCTTTTTAATTCAGTGGAGAATAATAAGCTTGTACTGTCAACATGTGTTATATTTACAAACAGCATTATTACTGCACTCCTAAAGGACATTTATGTATGTGTTGTTTTATTTGATGCCTTATTTTGCCGACAGCTCTTTAGCTCAACCCCATTTATAGCTGAGGAAACTAGACTTAGAGGTACGCAAATATACAAGAGTCGAGCTGAGAAGGGAGCTCAAGTTTCCTGAGTCCACAGTGAGTGGACTTCAATATAGTAAAAGAAATAAGAGCCCTATGCTAAATGTTAAATGTATTATTTCGTATTATCTTCTTGATGGTTCTAAGGAGAGGAAACTTACAAATGAGGACACCGAGGATCAGAGAGGTCAATACATTTGCCTAAGGTCAGCTGTTAAGTAAATGACTGCTCTAGAATCATAACCCAAGACCATAGGATCTGGAGCTTGAGAGCTTAAACACTATGGCTTAAAGCCTCCCTGAGGGTTGTGTGAATTCCTTGTGTAGATGTCATTTTGACTTGCTTCTGATTACAGTGTCTTTCCAGTACATCATTATTTTGAGCTTAAAGTTAATCATCCTCCCCAGGCTTATTTCTTCCCCAATGTTTAATGCCTTCTCCTGGTACCTATAGTAGTTTCCTAGGGCAGCCATAACAAAGTACTACAAGCTGGGTGACTTAAAACAACAGAAATTATTGTCTCCCAGTTCTAGAGACCAAAAGTCTGAAATCAAAGCATCTGCAGAGACATTCTTCCTCTGGAACTTGTGAGAGAGAACTCTCTCCCTAATTTCTACTAGTTTTCTGGCGGTAATCTTTGGTGTTTCTTGGCTGGCAGCTGCATAACTTTAGTCTTTGCCTTTACACTCACATGGTGTTCTTTCCTCACGTGTCTGCGTTTTCTTATAAGGGACACCTGTTAAGTGAGATTAAGGGCCTACCCTATTCTAGTATGACTGCATCATAACTTCACTTACTATAACCTTCAAATAAGGTCATATTCTGAGATACTGGGGATTAGGACTTCTCTCTCACTCTCTCTCTCTCTCTCTCCACACACACACACACACACACACACACACCTATATATTTGTCAAGGGACACAATATGACCTATCACCGCATCTCAAAAGGCAACATAGTGGCCACATGTGGAGGGTTCAGAACCAGAGTTCTGGGGCATAAATCCTGGTTCTGTGAGAGCAAGTTACTTGGGATACCCGAGCTTCACTTTCCTCTTCTATCAGTCGAAAGAGAGTCTCATAGGACCATCATGAATTAATACACATTAAGCACCTAAGACAGCGTTGCAGTAGAAACCACTTTTGCCTCTTGCAGATCCTGTCACCCACTGGTGCACCCATTCCTAGTTAGGGCTAATGGCTTACACCAGTGACCTTCTGTAGAGAATTGTCCTTGGCTGATGGGAGCCACATCATTGCAGATGCTTGGCACATTGGTCTTCCCTACCTAGTGTGCTGGCCAAGGCTGAGCTTTATCTCAGACCACATCCCTGCTCTGTCTTTATCTTGCCTCTCTCTTGCAGGTGTCTCTGGAGAGCACAGCCTCAGGAAGTCAAGTGCTTCTGAATTCCTGCCTCAGGCTCTGTTTCCAGGGCTCCTGACCCAAGACAAGTGCTTTGAATGAAAACATTAGATTGTTGTTTTTGTTAACACTTTCAGGGAGCCAGGTATTTGCCTCTTAATCTCCCTCCCTTCCTCATGATTTGGTACCGCAATTATGTTTTATTTTTCCCTACTACTTATAATAGCAAGAATGACAATGTTTTCTTATACACACTGGTTGGCTGCCTGTGACTTGTCTAAGCACATCCAGGGGAAGCTGCCCCTTCATCACTACTGGCTACCTGGTGAGAATGTGTGCAGAACCCTAGCATTTCTCTTCTCTTTGCCTTAGTTTGGGATTGCTACAGGTTCCTCTGTGTTTCACCTTGACAGCCAGCTTTTTAGTACCTGCTCCTCAGTCATTTGTATAGAGAACAAAGTCTGCTTTGTAGGACCTGGGATTAGAACAGTTGTTGGCTTCACCTAACACAGTTCCCCGCTGTCTGACTACATGTTGGCTGACTAACCCCTAGCCCCATCTGAATCATCATCATCCCATCAACATCATAACTGCCAATTAACTAGTATGTAACAGATGGCATGGTATATAGTATATGTAGTAATAACATAGACATTAGTTCTAACTCTCAATAACTCTTGAAATAGGGAATGACATCCTTGTTTCATTAACAAGGAGCAGAAGGTCAGAGAAGTTAGGTCACTTGCTTGGGGTTCATGCAATAGTTGAGCCAGAGTTTGAACAACAACCATCTGGGGAAGAGTCAAGTATAACTACATTAAAGTTCCTTCTTAAAACTATGTTCTCTATAAGCCCTCAGACCATGAACCATCGATTTTCTCTAGTGACTAGCACATTTAATAGCTGGTGTTCTAGGCTTTTCCTAGCAAGATGAACTGATATTTTAACTCCCTCCCCTTCTCTGTCCAGACAGAGATTAAAGTTCTCTCAAATATTTTTTGCTTCTCCCTGCCATCTGAAGCTTCCTTCCTTTAAGCTTCTGAGCCATTCTTCTCCTCCTCAACCTCCAGTTCCCATGCCCCAAGCAAATTCACAGGTATTATTTACTCATTTCTATTCCTAAGATTTCAGTTTCTCTAGCATTCATTCATGTTTATGTCACTCAAGTTCCAATTTGTCATAAAATTTGCATTTTCAAGCTTACATTTAAATCAAGGCATATGAGATTTCTGTTTGTCACAGATATGAAGGAGGGGGTAGTGGTTGTGTTATTTATCATAGTTAATGTACAATAATGCTTGGGAAGACTTCATTAAGTTCCCAAACATATCCTCCTTGCTTCCCCCTTCCCAGTAGCCCAATTATTCATTAGAATTAGATTATTTTGAAATCACCACTTGGTAGCAGCGTGTGCTGAACATCTGAGTGACTCAGCACATCTCTGGGGTCCTATGACATTGTGTAGGAAAAGCTTCGCCAACAAAAATGCCCACAAATCAACTTACCATTTGCAACAGTTCTAAATCACGCAGTTGCCTGATCAGCCCTCACCTCCATCTCCTTCTCTCACCCAGTGTCTCTGTGGGGTGTCGGGCTGCTGATGATTTATAAAGGGTGAGTGTCTAATAAAGGCAATGCAAATTCAATGGTGGTCAGTTGCAAAGTGAAACTGGAAATGCTGCAAAAGGAGTAGGGTTTCATGAAGTCAAGGGAATTGATGCCAGAGGACTGTCTGATTCTTGGCAAAACAGGTTGGGAAGAACCCTTAAAAATTGAAGAAATCAACAAGGAAGAGGATGTCTGAGTTTCTTCAAGAGAGAATTATTAAAATATCAAATGCTTAACTGGAGTCCCTTGGGAAGGCTGAGGAAGCCTTTCAATATTTTCCCAAAATGTGACTCTCCTATGTGTTCTCACTGAGAATGTTAAATACAAAATCAAGAATGCCCTAGTGTGCAGCCATACCATGTGGTGGGAAAATTATGCCAAAGGAATCGATGCTTGATTTATTCTTTATTCTGGAGGGGTAATGACCTAACACTTATAAAAGTTGATTTATTTTAAGTTTATATTTTATAACTTTTTACTTCTGTTTTGGATATAAAACCCAGATAAACCTGTTTTTCTCTATTTACTAAGACACTGCTTTCTTTTTAAGTAAAGAAAAGTGATTGCTGGAGTCGTTACCCTCGGAGATCAAGGGCTGTCTACATACATGTCAGAGTACCTGCCCACAAGGACCTTCTGGTTTTACTGTTGAGGCTCTGCAGAAACACAGGGACAGGGCAGGAGGGAGAGGATTCCAGTTACCAGGTGGCAACTAAGGTGTAACTGAGGAGGAGGAATGTGAAAAGGGAAGAAGAGCTGTCTTCCCCATCCAGCCAAGATCTGCAGAATCATTAGCCTGGTTCTGGCCTTGCTTTCCCGGGCTCCCAAGATGACTCTGTCCTTGTACACAAACCTTTCCGCCCGCTGCTGTCAGTAATGTGTTGACAGGGCTCTTTTGTTGGCTTCCTGAGGGAGCTCATGAAAAGCGCATTGGGAATTCAGCAAAACACCGGGGCTCTAACTGTTCCTGAATGAGACAGAATTAGAAAATGGCTCCAAATTGAAAACTTAATTTTCAATTAGTGTACATTCAGGCAGGAGTGGGAGGGATTAAGGGATGGCAGCTTGTTTGGTTAACGCGCTTTTTAGAAGACAGGCTTGCAAGCTATTAGTTAGCTTCCTCCTTTCCTCCCCCCCCACCACCCTGAGTGCTCCTTGCTCTGCAATTTGGCAGCGGCTCGCGCACAGGCCTGCTGCGTGCTCAGTCCCTGACTGACTCAGATGCAGATGGCAGCAGTGGCAGCCACAGGAAGTGGGACGCAGCCTGTCGCCTCTGAGATTGGCTTGCGTGTGTCTTCCTTGCTGTGGACCCCGTGAGCCCACAGGTGAGCTTGTCACCTTAAAACATGCGTGCCCTTCTGATGGCTTTAAAAATACCTTCAGATAAAAAAATGCTTTTTCTTTCTTTAACATATTCAATCGTAGTATGCGACTCACCATTGGACAGACATAGTCAGTGTAACTTCAAAATGTGGGATTTGTCATAGGAGAGGGGTGGAAGGTGTAAAGGACGAATACTACTAGAATGGGGCATGAGGTTGGGGTCGAGGAGATGGCAGAGGTTGTGGGTCATGGCTAGGAATGGCTTTATCTGTCCTCTGGTACCTTCTTTCTCATTATCATGTCCATTTAATCCTCTTCTCTCTCTTTCTCCATTTCCTAAATCACAAACACTTTATCAGGCCCAGAATGTTTAGGCAACCATGGCCCGATCCCCTTGGTTAGTCTTGCTTTCTCTCAATACTTTGCTGCCTGGAGTTATCTATGGAGTCAGTGTCTCCAAATCTCTGCCAAAATTAACACGTGAACGTTTAACACGGTGTGTTTACAAGCACCGTAACTGGAAATCATTAATTCAGTCAGCAGAGCAATAACTTCATTAGGAACTTCCTTCTGTCATTAGTAGGCAAGGGAAAAGTGTGCTACAGTGATTAAACATGCCATTTCAGACGTGGCAGGCAGGACTGCTATCTGCTTGGCAGGCGTTTCTCATCTTTTCATCTTCCTTCCAACTCTTCTCAGATACAGCAAAGCTGGCTGAAAATGTTGGAAGCGTGCGTTTCATTTTATAACAGGCATGGCCGCTGGCTCTGTTCATCTGTCACTAGGGTTTTCCTGACTTCTTCTTCGACCTTGGCTCACATCCCAGCCCTAAGCTCCTGGCGACATCTGCTCCCTACAGATTGGCCTGAACGAATTCCAAGTGCCTTCACTTAAGGCTCTCTCTCCCTTGGTGAGTGCAGCCCTCGGCTAATCTCTGCAACCCTTCTCAAAGGCACCAGTGTCTTCAGCCACTACTACTGAGATCCTTCCCAAGGTTAAACTCCTCTCCAGAGAAGCGATCACAGCACGCTATCTCTTCATTAGTATTTTTGTGCCGATGAGTGGCTCTTGTTAATCCCTATTCTGCCATCCAGGCTGTTGCCTTCCAGCCAATTTCCAAGAAGTGTTGGATTTAATTGAAGAAAAGGATGAGACTGGCTTGAAGGCTAAGACAAGCTTCCAGACTAAGAAAAGAATGAGGAGAAGTTTTGAAAATCAACTCTGCTAGACAAATACCAATGAATCTTGACAGCTAAGAAGTAATTGACTTTGAGAAATGAAACTGAAAACTAGGATTTTGGGGTTTGAAGGGGTCTTTGAAGTCTAATAATTCAAGCCTTTTGTTTTATACATAGGGAATCTCTGACTTAAAGAAGCTAAAGGGCGCCCTCTAATGACTAAAAGTGGAAAAGTAGAGAAAGGTGTCCAGCCCAAAGCCTGGGACTGTCCCTCTGCCCTGCTGTATTCACCATATACACAGCCCTTATCTTTTTTTCTTTTGTGAAAGCAGTCAAGAAGGCTTTTGGTGAAGATGTCAAGCTCATCTGCTTATTCCCAAAATTTAGAGGCATTATCAGTCAGAACTCTTTTGGCTGTAAGAGACAAAAACATAATTGGTTAAGAAGGAGAATTTATAAACCATGGAATCAGAGAAATCTGGGACGCAGGGAAAACTAGAACAAGGACTGGAACGTCACCAACTCTATTTGTTTTTCACTGTGTCTCCTGGATTCTTTGTCACTGAAGACTGCTTTTTTTTTTTTCCATGTGAGAGGATCATTGTTATCAACATTGCTACACTTTATGCCTTATAGCTCCTACCACTGAAAACAACTTAATTATGCATAAAAGACCTCAACCTGGGAAAGTGTCTCTTTGGCTGGTGTGGTAGGAGCTGCCTCCTCTGAGCCAATCAATTATAGCCAGGTGGATGGAATATTATCACTGGCCCTGCTTCAATGTGGAGCTCAATCCAGAACTGATTGTTCATGGTCATGGGGTCAGGGTCTATGGCAACATGGCTTCAGCTATGTAAACTCCTTATGATTAGAGTTTGTATAGCTGTATGTGGGGAGGTAGGCAGGGAATGATATTTCCACCAGAAGGTAGGTGCTGGGTAGACAAAATGACAGTGGACTCGGGTGGCACCTGTGGCTCAAGGAGTAGGGTGCCGGCCCCATATATTGGAGGTGGAGGGTTCAAACCCTGGCCAAAAACTGCAAAAAAAAAAAAAAAAAATGACAGCGGACTACTGTTAGGGTATAATGTGACTCTCTCTCATTCAACAAATTCTATTTTGCCTTGATTTTCACCTCTAGGTAGATTTCAAGATGACAATTAAAAAAGAAAATTTCTTGTTTTTTAATATTTTCAACCACTTTTCCAAATATGAGGCAGTATAAGGCTAGTTGAAAGCATCTCGTTGGACTAGTCAAATTTGAAAAAGAGTGGCATACATTTATACCCTACTACATTTAATTAGTCCAATCTTGGCATTTAAAAATTATGACACATTCTTTATTGTTGAATTTTTCATCATTTGTGGTTATACCTCCAAGTTTGGTTATGAGCCTTTTCATCAGTCAAACTGGACTGGCCTGATGGCTCAAAGAGACATTAACACATTTACATCACTGGTGAGAGTTAGAAAGCTCTTTACCCCCGTTTTCCTAATGATTCTTTGGCATGGTATTTATCCTAAAGTAAAGGTGAGTTATTGCTGCAGTGAGACAACAAACCTCCCATTTTTTCTCCAAGCTTGCATTTGTAGCTTTCCTGATGCACAGGGATATTCTCCTGGTTGGGTGATTATTTTCTCACTTTTAAAGGCAGAATTAGTTCAGCAGCCAATAGACTCATAATCATCATAACATCAACCCTTATTAAGTACCTATAATATGCCAGTCACTGTTACCTTCACATGTTTTTTTTTTTCTGTTTTGCAGTTTGGCAGAGGCTGGGTTTGAACCCACCACCTTCGGTATATGGGGCCGGCGCCCTACTTGATGAGCCACAGGCGCCACCCACCTTCACATGTTTTAACTTACTTGGTCCTTACAACGACCCAAGGAGTTTAGTATGACTGATATTATTCAGCTGTTGTAGATGGAGATAATAACACACATAGGTAAAATTGCTTGCCCAAGGTCACACATATAGAAAGTGGCAGAGCTGGGATTTGGACCTGTGCCACCTGGATTTGTGGTATTGCTTTTAACCATTATGAGATTCTGTCTCTTAAGTGGCCCGACATTGTTATGTAACTTAAGAAGTTTTGGAAAAACCTCTTCAACTTCCTCAAATACTTTACTTACCTTTTGAATAAGGACCTTGATTCCATTTTCCCATTCAAAATGGAAACAACCTTAGGAACAATTCTTTATTAATTTTGATGAGTAAGATCTCCTCAAGTTCCACTTACATTCCTTAAGTGCCTGTTTTAATTGTGACATTAGTACTGTGAAGTGGCTGGTATAATCCCTATTTTACAGGTGAATCCAATACTTAAAAGCAGAGTTAAGTGAACATGCCCAGGTCACACAGAAATAAAGTGGGCAAGCCAGAATTTGAGCCAGAATTTGAGGCTTGCCTCACCCTGAGTTCAGTGCTCTATAGAATAGTACTTGTCAAAGAAATGAAATCTGTCCCATGTTTTCTGGTCGGCAGATCAGGTTTCAATAGAGAAGGAAAGTGAAGAACGCAAGGCATTGTGTTCTTGGTGGGTTAAAGTGAGAGCTCTTGGAAGATCTGAGGGGAATGGCATGTGAAGAAAAAGGGGACAGGGCAGTGCCT
Source organism: Perodicticus potto (assembly GCA_963574655.1). NCBI lineage: Eukaryota > Metazoa > Chordata > Mammalia > Primates > Lorisidae > Perodicticus > Perodicticus potto. The sequence continues at coordinate 21,316 of CAUYRH010076870.1, forward strand.
GTGGCTCAAAGGAGTGGGGCGCTAGCCCCATATGCTGGAGGTGGTGGGTTCAAACCCAGCCCCGGCCAAAAACTGCAAAAAAAAAAAAAAAACGAAAGAAAAAGGGGACAGATGTGAGAGGTTATACTAGAAAATTCCAGTCCCCTCATTTTGCTGCCTAGAGAGAAGGGAAACATTTACTTAGCGAACGTTTTTGGAAGGCTCTGGCAATTAGGGTGTTAATATTCTGTGTAGTCACAATTATGCTGTAGCTACCAATTATGGGAAAACGCATCATTTTACTGTAATGTAATTACATTAAATAGCACCAGTCATGTCAGTGCAAAGACTGGGGCAGCCTCTAATTATCCACTGTACGCAGACACCTCAGCCTGGATCAGGAATAATTGGTGGTGTGCGGTTTTGCATTTCAGGGTTGGCCTTCATTTTCCTCAGGAAAGCTTTTCTTGCTTTCTGATCCTCCCTCGTGTGTGAGATTCAGCCGTGTTTGTGATCTGGAAGCAGATGAAAGGTTAACATCCCCAATCCAGGTACGACATAGTATTTTCCTGAACAAGAAAGGAGTTGAGCGCAAAGTATCCATCACAGAGAATGAGCCCTTTGAGGACCAGGACTGCCTCCATTCCTGTCTTCTCTCATCGTTGCATGAGACAGAGAATGAGAAGAGCAGACATAGTCAGTGCTTCTCACATGCCAGGGACTGTGATAGGTACTTTAGGTACAGATGTTTAAACAATTAATTTTCAGCACCACTCTGTAAAGGAGCTATTAAAATCCCATCTAATAGGTGAGAAAACTAAGGATTGGAGACATTAAGCAATTGGCCCAATGCTATAGAACTAATAACGTAGCAGAGCTGGACTCGTTCTTTTCCAAGCCCTCCTTTCTTTGGGCTGCTTGCTACTGCCTTGTGGTAGGTGCCTAATAGATATTATTATTATTATTATTATTATTTTTTTTTTTTTTGAGACAGAGCCTCAAGCTGTCATCCTGGGTAGAGTGCCGTGGCATGACAGCTCACAGCAACCTCTAACTCCTGGGCTCAAGCGAGTCTCCTGCCACTGCCTCCCAAGTAGCTGGGACTACAGGCGCCCGCCACAATGCCTGGCCATTTTTTGGTTGCAGCCGTCATTGTTGTTTGGCGGGCCCAGGCTGGATTCAAACTCACCAGCTCAGGTGTACGTGGTTGGCGCCTTAGCCCGTTGAGCCACAGGCGCCGAGCCCAAGTCCAACTATTCTAGATGTGGGCAACAACCTTCAAGTCCAACTATTCTAGACAGTGGGCAGCAAACTTCAGGTCCGACTATTTTAGATGGGGGCAGCAACCTGCACGTCCAACCACCTGCACGTTCCAGACCATGCACAGCAAACTTCAAATCCAACTGTTGTAGACGGAAGCAACAATCTTGAAGTCCAACTGTTCTAGATGGGAGGCAGCTACCTTCAAGTCCAACTATTCTAGACAGGGGGCAACAACCTTCAAGTCCAACTGTTCTAGGCGGAGGCAGCAACCTTCAAGTCCAACTGTTCTAGACAGGGGTCAGCCACCTTCAAGTTCAACTATTCTAGACGGGGGACAGCAACTTTCAAGTCGAAGTATTCTACACGGGGGACAGCAACCTTCAAGACCAACCATTCGAGATGGGAGGCAGCAACCTTTAAGTCCAACTATTCTAGACAGGGGACAGCAACCTTCAAGTCCAACTATTCTAGACCAGGGGCAGAAAACTTCAAGTCTAAGTGGTCTAGATAGGGGGCAGCAATCTTGAAGTCCAACTGTTCTAGACTGGGGCAGTACCTTCAAGTCCAACTATTCTAGACAGGGGACAGTAACCTTCAAGTCCAAGTGTTCTAGACAGAGGCAGCAACTTTCAAGTCCAACTGTTCTAGTATGGAGGCAGCAACCTTCAAGTCCAACTGTTCTAGTACGGAGGCAGCAACCTTCAAGTCCAATGGTTCTAGACGGGAGGGAGGAACCTTCAAGTTCAACTGTTCTAGACAGGGAGCAGCAATCTTCAAGTCCAACTGTTCCAGACGAGAGGCAGCAACCTTCAAGTTCAACTGATCTAGACGGGGGGCAGCAACCTTCAAGTCCAACTGTTCTAGATAGCAGACAGCAACCTTCAAGGCCAACTATTCTAGACAGGGGGAAGCAAACTCCAAGTCCAACTATTCTAGATAGGGCATCAACCTTCATGTCCAACTGTTCTAGAAGGGGGCAGCAACCTTCAAGTATAACTATCCTAGACGGGAGGCAGCAACCTTCAAGTCCAACTATTTTAAACAGGGGGCAGCAACCTTCAAGTCCAACTATTCTAGACAGGGAGCAGCAACCTTCAATTCCAACTATGCCAGATGGGGGCAGAAACCTTGAAGTCCAACTGTTCTAAATGGAGGCACCAACCAACATGTCCCACTGTTCTAGAAGGAGGCAGCAACCTTCAAGTTCCACCGTTCTAGACAGAGGCAGCAACCTTCAAGTCCAACTGTTCTAGAAGGGAGGCAATAACTTTCAAGTCCAACTGTTCTAGATGGAAGGCAGCATCCTGGAAGTCCAACTGTTCTAGAAGAGAGGCAGCAACCTTTAAGTCCAACTGTTCTAGACAGTGGGCAGGAACCTTCAAGTCCACCTTGTCTAGATGGGGGGCAGCAACCTTCAAGTCCAACTATTGTAGACGGGGGCAGCAAACTTCAAATCCCACTATTTTAGGCAGGAGGGAGCAACCTTCGAGTACAACTATTCTAGATAGGAGGCAGCAAACTTCAGGTCCAACTATTCTAGATAGGGGCAGCAATCTTCAAGTCCAACTGATCTAGACAGGGGGCAGAAACCTTTAACTTCAACTATTTCAGATGGGGGGCAGCAACCTTCAGGTCCAACTGTTCTAGACGGGAGGGAGGAACCTTCAAGTCCAACTGTTCTAGACAGGGGGCAACAACTTTCAAGTCCAACTGTTCTAGACAGGAGGCAGCAAACTTTAAGTCCAACTGTTCTACATGGGAGGCAGCAACCTTCAATTCCAACTGGTATAGATGGGGGGCAGCAACCTTGAAGCCCAACTGTTCTGGATGGGGGCAGAAAACTCCAAGTCCAACTATTCTAGACAGAGGGCAGCAACCTTCAAGTCCAACTATTCTAGACAGGGGCAAACAACCTTCAACTCCGACTATTCTAGACGGGGGCAGCAACCTTCAAGTCCAACTGTTCTAGGCGGAGGCAGCAACCTTCAAGTCCAACTGTTCTAGACAGGGGTCACCCACCTTAAAGTCCAACTATTCTAGATGGGGGGCAGCAACCTTCAAGTCAAAGTATTCTAGATGGAGGCAGCAACTTTCAAGACCAACCGTTCAAGACGTGAGGCATCAACCTTCAAGTCCAACTGGTCTAGACAGGGGTCAGCAACCTTCAAGTCCAACTATTCTAGAAAGGGGTAACTAAACTTCAAGTCCAACTATTCTAGATGGGAGAAGCAACCTTTAAGTCCAACTGTTCTAGACAGGGGTCACCCACCTTAAAGTCCAACTATTCTAGATGGGGGGCAGCAACCTTCAAGTCCAAGTATTCTAGATGGAGGCAGCAACTTTCAAGACCAACCGTTCAAGACGTGAAGCATCAACCTTCAAGTCCAACTGGTCTAGACAGGGGTCAGCAACCTTCAAGTCCAACTATTCTAGATAGGGGTAACTAAACTTCAAGTCCAACTATTCTAGATGGGAGTAGCAACCTTTAAGTCCAACTGTTCTAGACTTTAGGGAGCAACCTTCAAGTCCAACTGGTCTAGAGAAAGGGGGCAGCAATCTCGAAGTCCAACTGTTCTAGACAGGGGCAGCTAACTTCAAGTCCAACTATTCTAGACAGGGGGCAGCAACCTTCAAGTCCATCTATTCTAGACAGGGGAAAGCAACCTTCAAGTCCAACTATTCTAGACAGGGGACAGCAACCTTCAAGTCCAAGTATTCTACATGGGGGCAGCAACCTTCAACTCCAACTGTTGTAGACGGAGGCAGCAAACTTCAAGTCCAACTGTTCTAGACAGGGGGCAGCCACGCATATCCAACACTCAAACACAGGCCCACCCAGTGAAGCCCCAGAGACATGCACAGGCTTCCACCCCTTCATATCACAGGGTCAGCTGTGCTTACCCAGCCACACTCAGAGATAGGGCACACACTAGTCACCACACACCAGCCTGAGGTGTCAGGAGCCAGCTTGGAGGACCTGGGGAGCCAAGTGGAAATAGACTAGGTAGACAGTGGCTGCAGAGTGAAGGTCCACAGTGGACACCTCCCAACTCAGCCTGCCAGGTTGCCTTACCATACCCCCCATCCAGAGGACATGCACCCCCACTGCACTTCTGCACACCAGTGCCCATTCTGGAGCACACCATCCAGGGAGACAGTGCCCATGCTGCCTATCCCTCGTGCCCCTCCTTCCGTATCAGGCCCTTCCTAGTGACCCAGAGGCGGCCTAGGAATTCCCATGCCTGAGTAACAAATTGTCTGTGTCAATAAGAAATCTTTTATCTAAAGAATGGGAGCCCCCTTTAATTTTTAGGCCCAAAGAGGCAAAGGAAGGCAAAAGCAGTCACATCTCACTGCCTCTTTGAGCTAAACAATTACCTCTTGAAGCCATTGGCTACGTGGGCTGTAGCTAATGAGTATGGCTAACTGATGCCAAGTAGCCATAAAATGCCATACACTGGACACCATAATTCATACCAGCACACTGAGTCCAAATTAAGCAAGGGTCCTTTACTGTTTGGCCGGTCCGAGAGCTGGCTTATGCCTCAAAGTCTCTCAACCCCTAGGAGCAGGGGTGGAACCCTTTTATAAGGAGCTTTCGGTAGAGGAGGGGGAGTCCTTAACACCTGAATTTCCCAAGAGCCAACACCTGGTAAGGAGAGGGCCTACAAGGGGAAGCTGGGGTTTCACAAGATTTTTCAATTATTACTAAACTCTTTCAGCTGAGCTTCCGGTTTTACAGGGGGAGTGTTGCAAGCCCTTACCAAGATGTAGTTAGGGCACAACACTATAGCTCAACAAAGCATATCCAATCACTAATCAATGCTATCTCTGTAAGCCAATAAGAATTCCTGTCCAACTTTGTATCAGCCCATTCCTTGCCCCTCTTTGCCTTGAAACACCTGCTGTGTCAAAAGGCCAGATGGTGCATTCCTCAAGGCAATGTGAAATTGTGTCCTGGACAGCTGTCCTCATCCTTGGCCCAAGTAAACTTTCTACACTAATTTTGCCTCAGTTTCTTTAAGTGTGAATATCAATTCATGCAAGGGAGGGGTGCTGCTGGGATGGGGAAGCTAGTTCAGGTCAGACAAAAGAGGGTGAAAGGTCCTTCCTGTCACCAGCTGGCCACAGCACATATCCTTATTGCACCAGGCTTCACTGCACACACCGGTTTTAACACAGATGCCCTTTACCGACAAAGGAACAGAAAGCAGAGGGTACAGGTGAAAGGTGCACCCAGAGTGAAAGTCCTCAGGCAGGTGTCTCCACCCAGCTGCTGGTAGCCCACCTACAGTCTCCCACCTGGCTCCTGCAGCACGCCCCCCCCCCCCCCCCGCTACAGGCTTCACCCCCACAAGCTCCAGAGTCACAAGTCAGGGTGCCCCCTCCCGGGGGACTTGCAAGGCAGGTACACGGGGTGTTACTGGTTCTGGGTAGTGGCCACCCTCCATACTCCATGGCAATGGCCTGAGCGCTTGTCATTATTCATTCATGGTTTCTGGTCATAAGGGATCACAGGGACACTGGGGCACGGACAGCAGCGAGCTCTGGCTATTGAGAAAACAGACTCCTGGAGACAATGGATAACTTCAGTGTGACCCCACGTAGCTTGAGAACCCGCCCACCTCCCTTTGTCAACCTCTCCTAGTGGAAGCAGGGTCACCTAACACATTTTAGTCCCCCCCAAATCAGCATGGCAGCTAAAGAGTGTGTTAGATAACGGCTCCCTATCCCGATTATCCACCGAAAAGCTCAAACTTATGCCCCTCCCCCTACCGCTCTTCACGCCAGAGCGGTAACACCTTATTGGCTGTTCTACCATCCCAACACCTCCCCTAACCGAGTCAATATAAGGCGCTCTTGTCTTTTGTTCCCTCTCTCTTCACTTCTCTTCTCCTCCTCCTCTCCCCCGTCTCCCTGTGTGTCTTCTCTCTCTCTCTCTCCCCACCCCCAATGCTGCTCTGCAGCTTCCCCACCAATAAAGACCTTTTGTACAAGCCTTAGTGGTCTGTGAGGTTTTGTGCCGGTCGAGTGCCATTTTTCAGAGTGTCTTGTGAAACGCAAATCAGATCGGGTCTGTGCCCCCAAACCCTTCGGATCTTCCCACTGCTCTGAGAACAAGGCCCTCGCAGCCTCTGTAACGTGTGGCCCTGGCCCTGACTGTCAGCAGGACTTTGCACCTGCCGTTCTTTCCACCAGAACCCCACCTGTTTATAGCTGTTTGTAGCCAGGTCAACTCCAGCCAGTTAGAAGCCCCTCAGGGTTCCCTCAGGACCCTTATCGCCCAGCAAAGCAGGAGGCAGGGACACCCAGCCAGTGGGGGTACCTAGAGCACAGGAGAACTGGGAGCATGCAGTCTGGCTTCAGGGTCTAGGATGTGGTGTGAGAAGCACTAGGTGATCACGGCAGCCTCAGATTGGGACTCAGTGCCCGACTGTCCTGGCCAAGCAGCTCCAGGCGTTGTCCTTTGCCAGCTTCAGCGTCCAACTCGGAGGACACAGTACCACCCAGTGCTAGGCTTAGACCGTGAGCGGCCCGTGAACCGCTCCTCAGTGGAACCGCGGGCGAACAGAGACCACAGAGCCCCACCCGGGAGCGCTCCAGCGCGGGTCCAGATCTCCGTCCGCGCAGGCTCGATGCGGACGTGTATGTGTGCGCGCGCCGGGGGTGGGGGTGGGGTGTCTTTTTTAAATCCCGCGATATGGAGGCGATGGAGTCTGGTCTTAAAGTTACGCGGACGGAGAAACAAGGTCGGTGTGGAGCTAGGCGGCCATTTCCTGGGGGCCTCCGCGAAAGGCTGTAGGGAGCTCCGCTCTGAATGACACACGAAGCTGTGCGCTTGGCGGAAAGGGATAGCGGGCGGGCGGAAAGACGTACAAAGGAGCAGGGTTCAACGGCGCTCAGAACTGTCGTTAACAGGGCGGGGCGCCGCAGCGAGCCTGTCGTAAAGGGGCGGGGCGCGCCTTGCAGCCAGAGGCGGGCGGGCGCCATGGAGCGCTACGCCGGCGTCTTGGAGGAGGCGGGGGACGGGACCCGGCAGCAGGAGCGGCACTACCAGCTGCTTTCGGCGCTGCAGAGCCTGGTCAAGGAGCTGCCCAGGTACGCGGGCGGGGAGGGGCAGGCAGGCGGCGGGCCCAGGTGGACTCGGGCGGCCCGCGCTCACCGCGCCGTCCTACCGGCAGTTCCTTCCAGCAGCGCCTGTCTTACACCACGCTCAGCGATCTGGCCCTGGCACTTCTCGACGGCACGGTGTTCGAGATTGTGCAGGGGCTGCTGGAGATTCAGCATCTCACCGAGAAGAGCCTTTACAACCAGCGCCTGCGCCTGCAGAACGAGCACCGAGGTGCGCGGGGGCGGCCGGTCGGCTGTCAGGCTGGGCCCTTCCCTGGACGTTGCTGGGAAGAAGTCCCTAAGGCTGACCAGATCGAGGGCACAGCGCCTTCCCGAGTGTTTTTGTTTGTTTGTTTTTGGTAACAGATGGGCTGAAGCACTATCATTTTCTCTGTTGCACAGTCCCGTTCTTGGCTTGACATCCAGAAACTCGTTATTCAGGCTTCCCTGTGTCCCCATCCCCTTCCAGGCGGGATTGCACAAGGCCTCGGTGTTTGACCATGGTCTTTTGACAGCTGTGTTTGGCACCACCCTTTAGGATCAGATCCCTCTCATGGCATCACACCAGCTGCACATCACATTCTTGAACACTGTCCCATGGCACCCTCCTGTACTAAAGAGCTCTACTTGAGCACTAGGGTTGGCCCCTCGGGGACATTCCCCACTAGGAGGGAGCCCCCTTCCTGCAGATCATTGAGGAAATCTCCCCCTGCATTATCAGACTTCCATGTTTATTTTATTTTTCACTTACTTTAAAAGTTGAAACATTTAGGAAAGTTGAAGGAATGAGATAATGAATACCCTGTGCTCTCAAGATTGAATAATTAACATTTTGCAAAAGTCATTTCTATCCCTAAATACACGCAACTTCAGCAGGAGTCTTAAGCATTCATCCAGACCAGGGTTTTCAGCCCCTCACTCCCCACACTGTTGACATCTGCAGCTGGATGAGCCTTCATAGTAAGATACTGTCCTGTGTACTGCAGGATGACAGTGGCACCTTCCCCTAGTCATGACAACCAAAACCCACTCCAGACAACCCTGGGGTCACCCTTGGCTTTGTTTTGTGAGTGTTCTAGAACAAGAACACACCACAGCCACAAAGGGTAGCCGCCTGAGAATTTATCTCTTGACCCTCAGTGCAGGGCCACTTTCCATATAGTTAAATGCAATGCAGTTAGACACTTTGGTCTCTCACTTCTGGAACAGGGCTCTGCATTTACTGTGGCATTGACTTTTTCAGTCCAGGCATTCATTCTATCTGTAGAATGTCCCCATTCTGGATCTGTCATACTGCTCACTGGTGCTGTCATCTAACCTGGTTCTCCACCCGTTTCCTGTAAATTGGGCAATGGGTAAGAATCTGATTAGATGCAGGTTGAATGTCAAAAAAATTTCTCAAGATGCCAGGCCCCTTCCCCAGAGGGCAGGCAACATCCATCTGTCCCAGGATTAGTGTGTTTCTCTTAGGAGTGGATGTTGGAGTTTATCAGATCCTTTTTCTGCATCTGTTGAGATGATTGCAATGAATCATCATTTCTGTTACTGTGGTGAATTACAAAGACGTGTCTCCCATCCTACTTAGTTATGATGTATTATCATTTTTATATATGCTGGATTTGATTTGCTAAGATCTTGTTAAGAATTTTTTTCTCTGTGTTCATGACAGATGTTGGTCTGTAGTTTTCTTGTAAAATCTTAGTCGGGTTTGGGTATCAGGGTACTGCTGGCCTCACAGGACAAGTCAGGAAGTGCTCTCTCTTCAGTTTTCCAGAAGAGTGTGTGTAGTATTGCTGTTACTACTTACATCAGTGTTTAGGCTATTGTCTTTTTCTACATTTCTGCTGAGGTGTAAGATGTTCAAGTCTCACAAACCTGAAGGAGGCAGCCCGTTACTCTTTGTAGTGCTCATTCTCTGCCGTGTTGGGCCAGCAGGGGGACTTGAGGTTGGTTGCCATCCTTCTTTGAGCATCTCCTGCTTTCTGGTACAGGAAGGTGCTTCTTGGGTGTTCTTTCTCCACCTTGGTTGTGGAATTGGCCATTTCTCCAGGGAGCCCTGGTTCCCCTTAAGTGGAGGAGTCTTTGGTATCTCTAGACCCTTTGCTGCTTGTCCTTCAAGAGGCTCAGGTCAGGTCCTGGTGCCCGCAAAGTGATTAGTTTCTGCCACATTCTTTGCATTCCTTGGTCATTACTCAGGCCAAGCCCTTTGTGCCTGGGGAGCTGAAACTATTCTCTTCTTGGCATTTGGCTGCCTACCCAGTGGAACCTGGCAGTCAACTTGGGCCTTGCAACAATGTTTGATGAATGGAGTGAAGGAGGCCCTGCCTCTCATTTATCTTGCAACCAGATAACTTGGGGTTCTCTCTTTTGTCTCTCGACTGTGGAGGGACATTGAATATAATAAATGCCATCGTCCAGATGTGTACAGAATGCCAAGAGACAGGAGATTAGGGAAGGCCACAGCACAGCAGGTACCAGGCTGCCTGCAGGGAACCTCAGGGACCCTCCTGAAAAAAGCTGCAAGATGAGGTCTCTTCCTAGGAACAGAGTGTTGGGTTTTGTGGGGGATTTATGGCCAGGACCCCTCCTTCCTGGGAGATCTAGCCATTTAACACCACTTGTCCAGGGCGTTGGCTGTGGGGTATTGCATATTCAAGTTTTGTGACAGTAGTTTCTTTTCATCTGTGATACCATCTTCCTGTGTCCATTCCTGTCAGACTGGACAGTTGGCACACATGTGTGTTTATGGCACACTTCAGCAGGGACCCCAGGGTGAGCCCCTCTCAGAGCCCCATGTTTCACCACACGGAGCATATGAAGGCTAGTGGTACCCCAGGCCTACCCGAGTCTTGGGCCTCCCAGTCTGTGCCTACCCATCCCCCTCCAGCTGCTGTGTTCCGGGAGCTAGGAGGTGATATGGGAGTTGTCTGTCCACCCTAAAGGCCCATGCTTGGCACACTGACCCTCTCCTTCTGCTCCTTTCTCACGCCTTTCCTCAAGTGGTCTTGGACACTAGAGTGGCTGTCCCAAGGGTGATGGGGCAGGGCACACCCAGAATTGCTGGCCTCTGGCTATGTGGGTCCAGAAGCCTCCAGACTGCAGCTTCCCTCACATCAATCTTCTGAGCCTAGCTGTGGCTCTGGTCCCATCCCGACAGCCTTCCCTGCCCTGTATCTTCTGGAATGCCTTGCTCTGGGTGTGAGCAAGCCTGGGGGTATGAGGGGCCCAGACAAGGGCGGGTGCTGTGCCCAGCTTCCCAGTGCTGGGCTTCCCCACCCTTTGGCCCTGGCTACTCTGTGGTGGGGGTCAGGCACTGGACGAGGTGTGCCCTGGGAGCTGCAGACCCCGCCACCAGCTGCTGACAGGCCCTCTTCTCCTCCCAGCGCTCAGGCAGGCACTGCGGCAGAGGCACCAGGACGCCCAGCAGGTCTGCCGGCCCCACAGCCTGCCAGTGCTTCAGGCAGCCCAGCAGCGGGAACTGGAGGTACAGGGCTTACAGAGGCCCTGCACATGGGGCTAATCGGAGGGGCTCAGGTGGCTGTCTATGCTCTTCCAGGGGGCTGGGTGGGGAGTGAAGGAACCCTGTGAGTCCCTTGCTCAACAGGACAGCAGTTCTGCATGGGAGGAGGGGGCACATTGTGCCCAGTAGCCTCAGGGGTGCAAGGGCAGTGGGGGGGGGGGTGACAGAGCCAACCAGCAAGGAAGAGGCCCATCCTTCTCCCAGGGAGCTTAGGAACAACCAACAAGCCATGGGGAGGATGCCTGGGAGATGCGTGAGGTGCTACAGTGTGCAGGGAGTCCCTGGAGCCCTACAGGGCTTGGCTAAGCAGCAGGGATAGGCGCAGGTGGGCATGTCTGAGTATGTGTGGGTGCCCTGGGACCCGATGCCCCTGGGGATGAGGAGGAACTGGGGGAATAGGCAGGAACATGTGTTTGGGACACTGGTCAGGGGCTGAACCTGAGCTGCCCCCTCTCCCACTGTGGCAGGCCATGGAGCACCGAATCCGAGAGGAGCAGCGGGCTATGGACCGCAAGATCGTCCTGGAGCTGGACCGGAAGGTGGCTGACCAGCAGAGCACACTTGAAAAGGCAGGGGTGGCAGGCTTCTACGTGACCACCAACCCACAGGTCAGCGCCCAGGTCTGCCTGCCCACAGCCCAAGTGTCACTAGTCCCCAAAGGCCCAATCCCATCTAGGTTTTACTGGTAAGCCAGGCCCAGGGTGTAGGGGTGGGATGGAAATGAGGCTCCCAGAGGAGTTTCTACTCCCATGGAAGCCAGGCCTGCTGTGCCCTCTAGGGTCCCATCTTGCATGCCACTCCCAGTGCACCAGGTCAGGCAAGAGCCAGCCCTACTGGGGTGGAGGCCCTAGTTCCTCCCCTTTCAAGTGGTACATACACAGGCTGCATTGAGACCCCTGGCCCTGGCACCTACCTCTGGGCCAGAGCAGAAGGGGGCTGGCCACTACACAGCCCTCACGGAGCCCTCTGCATGCCAGGAGCTGATGCTGCAGATGAACCTGCTGGAGCTCATCCGTAAGCTGCAGCAGAGGGGCTGCCAAGTGGGGAAGGCAGCCCTGTGACAGCACCCTGCAGCTGCCCGCTGCCCAGCATAGCTAGAAGGCAACCCTGTCCCACTGGCATGATGGGCAGCAGAGCACTGAATGGAACAAGTCTTCCTAACATCTGGCCGCTGCCCTCTGTGCTGCCTACAGGGATTACCCTTCTGAGGAGAGCGTGGTGGACCCTGGCTGTGCCTGTCACCTGCCTCTATCTGGGTTTTTCTGTCTAAACCCTAGGATGGTCTCATAAAAGGGAGGCAGACCCAGCCTGCTCACTGTCTACCCCAGGACTGGTAGGGGGTAGGGAGGGAGTTCTAGCACTTTCTCACACCAAGAGGCACATCCTGACCCTACAGGGCCCAAGTGCTTATTGTGGGCTCAAACCCTCCCTTGGCTATGATGGCTCCCATGTGAAGGGACTCTTAAGTCCTAAGCCCGAGGTACCTCAGAGAAATAAAGATGCCTTGTGGTCTGCATGTGGCTTGTGTGATTGCTCTATGGTTTCTCCTGCCACTGGGGCCGGGTAGGGCCCTCACATGATTCGTGTACATCCACAGCCCGCAGTGTGCCCCCCACCCATGCCTTCCTGCTGCATCAGAGGCCTCTGCCTGGGGCTCCCCTCCCAGGCCAAATGCCCAGCTTCACCACCATCCTCATCCCTACGAAGACTGGAAGCCCCCTGACCTCCTCTGGGGCTGGAAAGCATGGAGGAGACAGGGAGTGGGCACCCGCCTTGGGCTTGGTCCAGGACCTGTCAGAGTTCCAGAAGCCCCAGGTGCATCACTGGAGTGAAGGCCCCAGGGCAGCAGGAAGGGTCTGAGGGGAAGCCCACTGGAGCTGTGCTGGGCCTGCCCTGGGAGCTCAGCCTGGGTGTTACACGTGTCCTGTCTGTGGTGGTCTGTGCCCCTCCTGGATTATGGAGTCAGGGATAGGGTGTGTCCAGCATCCTGGGTGTCTGAGTCTACATTAGACCTAGCCTCCAGAGACAGATGGTGCTAGAGAGGGCAGAGCCTATGGGCCCTTTCCGAGGCACCCACTTCTGCTGCCCAGACTGACCTCATGTGATGTCACCCCAGTGAATAGTCAAAGGCCCTTGGCTACAAGAACAGTGGTTTACTGACCAGGCAGGCCTCCGCAGCCTAGCCACTGGCCACCCAAGGGGCTCAGGTTGTGGGCTGGCCCCCAGTAGAAGACCATCCTCTGGGTCCAAAGACATGGGGTAATAGAGGTGGAGAGGTCCCAATAGTTCACAGTGGCTTAGCTGGGTATCAGACTTGGCCCAGGCTGAGTGCCCACATCCTGGGCAGGGCCCCCCCTCCCACAGGTCTGAAGTCTTGGGTGTAAACGGGAATCCTCAAGGTTGGGGTTGGGCTGCAGCTGTGGTGACAGCCTAGAGACCAGTCAGGCCCCACCCTCAAGTTCCAGCTTAGCATGAGGGTGCTGGGAGGACACAGCGAGATACGTGGAGGCCAAGGGCAGTGGACATGGCCAAGCTGCTAGGCTGGGCGGTGGAACAGGCTGCCAGTGAGGACCCGCCGCTTCAGCTCCTGCCACAGCAGCTGCCGTTCCCGCTGGGAACCCTTCATCAGACTGCTGTTCTCTAGGGCACGGCGGGACAGGTAGGGCAGCACCTCCATCACGGGGCCATAGGGCACATACTTGTACACGGGGAAGCCCGCCTGTCCTGCACACATGCACAAAACATGAGTCTCAGCCCAGCTCCCAACCACCCACCCACCCAGGGAGCACCCAGCTCACCCAGCGGGAAGCTGATCTGATCACACATGCCTAACAGCTGTCCAAAGTACACCTGCCGGTCAGCGGGATGCAGGCCCAGCTCCTCCATCCTGCAAACGGTTGAAGCTGGGTAGGTGAGGGGGTGGCTCAAACATTATCCCCTAGTACAGGGGTTATAGAGCCCCCATCTTAGCACCAACCCCCTCCTGCCACACCCAGGCCCCTCAACTGCATGCTCTGGCCTTCATCCCCTGAAAGTTAGGGCTAGGGTCTGGGCTCTGCCCTGCCCCACCCCAGCCAGGCCTCCTTCCAGCAGGGCTCTGTTGAGCTCTACCTGAAGAGGCCTCGACCCACGGCCAGCAAGGTACCCCCTTCCCCAACCACCCTCCACACCAACTCCCCCCATTCTCCACCTCCCTCTTGGGAAGTACCACCCCCTCCTGATGCCCTGGCCCAAGAGGCCAGACTGGCCAGCAGCTCCTTGTCCAGGGCAGCTCCAGGGCTCTGCCTGGCACCTGGTCCCCTGCCGGCCCTAACCCATCCTCCCTTTACTGGCTGCTTCTCTGCCCATATCCAAGCTGCTCTGTCCACACAGCAGTAAGCAGTGGCCCTGAGTGGTGACCCCTCTGAAGTGAGATGTGCTGCAAGTTAAGTATTTTAAATATTTGGGGCTCATTAAAATGTTATTGAAATTAAGTTTATATTTTTAACATAGCTACTGAATTTAAAATTACAGATTTCAGGGCTTGATACATCCACATATTTATGATTCCCATGTCTTCCCCTTCAGGCTTCTCCATCCAGGTATCCAGACTTGGCGTGCCTGCACCAGTACTTGGGACCCTGTCCCTGGGCATGCTCAGCCAGGTCCTCACCCCACCCAGAAGCCTGGCAGAGGAAGCCTGTGCTTCCTCTCCTACCTCAGGGCCCACTCTCTGCTATTCTCATCCCAGTCTCTCCCCACCCACGGCCCCAGCCCAGGCTTCCTGTAGGAGGGTCAGCCATAGACTCTTTCTCTCCATCACCAGTCCAGCATCAGAGCTGCCTAGTCCAAAGCAGTAACCTATCTCTGCCACATCAACCTGGTCCTGAATTTGTCTTTCTCTGCCACTGGCACATGAACCACCGAAAGAGCCAGGCTATTCCTGTCCCACTGCCTCCCCTGCAGGAGCCCACAGCTCTGCCACAAGACCATGGCTTCCCCCATCACAGGGCAGAGGGGCTCTGTGCCTGACAGCTGGGCTTGGCCTCCTGACGTCCTTTGGCCAACAGGGAGATAAGAAGCCTGACAGCATGATGCCAGCAGAGCTTGTCCTCTCCAGGGCTTCCAGCAGCCTGAGACTACCCTGTGACCAAGTCCAGACTACCTGTGGGGCCCCAGACAGGGGATGAAGTCCCCTTCACTGCCTCAGCTGTGAATGAGGTCGTTAGGACCCACCAGACCCCAGATGACAACAGGCATGGGAGAGACCCAGGCAAGGCCAGCAGAAGCACTGCAGAGCCCAGCTCACCACCAACCCACAGAGCACACTGCCGTTCAAGCCTGAGTTTGCGGCTGTTTTGTTACTCAGCCAAAAGCCAACCCAGGCTATTTAACTGAGGTGCCTAGATGTGTGGTACGGTGGCCTGAGCAGAGGACAGAGCAGCCACCACCACTAGGGACCCAGAACCACCTCCCCAGGAGAGGTGGCCCAGCTGCCCAGGGCTCCCCAGCAGCCAAGAGTGGGGCTACAGGGAACAAACCTCAGTGTTGGTAGAGTCCAGCATGGGGTCCTAGAGGATACAGGGAAAGGGAGAGCCCAGCTTCCACTGGGGAGAAAGGGAAGCTGAGCCCAGGGGAGGAGGCACAGCTGTGGCAACGTAGTAGAGACAGGCTCGGGTTGGGGTGAGATGTAGAAGTCAGAAGAGAAAGGAAGCCTGCTGCAGGGAGGCTGGACTGTGTGTCCGGCACACTGGCTCACACCTATAATCATATATGTGGGAGCCCAAAGCAGGAGGATCACTTGAGTGCAGGAGTTCCCGACCAGCCTGAGCAAGAGCGAGACCCCATCTCTACTAAAAATAGAAAAATTAGCCAGGCATTGTGGTGGGCATCTATAGTCCCAGCTACTCGGGAGACTGAGGCAAGAGGATCACTTGAGCCCAAGAGTCTGAGGTTGCTATGAGCTATGATGACTAAAAATAGCCTTCCTGCTCCCATGGTGCAGCAGTGGGCTTGCCAGCCTGCCCAGGGTCTGCAGGGCACTGAGGCCACAACACCAGCTCATTCCACAGACCTTCCCCCAGACACTGCCCACACCCAACCAGTCACTGCCCACCCTGGGCCGCCTCTGTCTACACCCAGAGACCCCACCAGCACAGGCAGCCTACCTGCACAGCGTGAAGCGTATGGTGTCCTCATTGTGGGAGGCCACCATCACCTCGGCCTTGGCACTGTGCTTCAGCTCCTGTAGCACGTAGTCCAGGCACCTGCGGGTAGCGCCACATAAGCCTGGCCCCTTGCTGCTGGCCCCATGGGGTGGGATGCCTCAGGCAGGCTCCAGGCCTATCCAGCGAACTGGCTCCCATCCCAACTGCCCACAGTTTCAGGAGGGATGAGAGCAGCGTCCACCCCCTCCTCTGTCCTTCATGAAAAAGAACGACCACCAGTAACAACCTAGCATTATCTGGGAGTGGGCAGTTCAGGGAGAGAGGCGAGCCACGTTACAATGTCCCTGTAACAAACGTGCTGTGACTACAGGGCCCAGCAGGGCCCAGCCCAGACCTGCCCATGCTCTTGACACATGCAGCTCCACGTATGGAAAGGGCTCCTGCAGTCACCCCTGAACCCATGAGAAAACACAGGAAGTCAGGTCCCCAGAGGCCTGAAGAGGTGGCATCCTTGCACCCCAGGGAGACTGAGCAGCATCACCCTCCCTCGTGCATCAAGGATATCATCTCTCCCTGGGAAGTTTCATTTCCAGGAGTGTGAGAGAGCTGTGTCCTCAGACACAGAGAAGCCCCTGACAACACATGTGTGACAGAAGAGAACAGGGTGCTAGGGAGTCCCTGTTATAATAACTAGGCTGAAAGCCAAAGATCCCACAAGCCCTGGACACCCCATGCTGGCTGTTAAGAGCGTCATGGGGATCCAGACAGAGGATTAAATGAAAAATGCAAGGGGCAAAGGACAGGGTGCACAACATGTGTGTGAGGGGGCCGGTGTGCGCAGGTGGCACAGGTATGCAGGGTGGGCTATGGAGAGGGAAATGGAGCCAGCGAGGGACGCCAGGGGTCTCTGGTTTTACAACATGCATACACACCTCTGAGAGAAAAAAGCTCAGGGTTGGTCTGCCTGTGCCTCATAAAAAGATCACCCAGATACTAGAGCAATAAAAGTGTGTGCAGAACAGCTGACACACCATGTGAATTAAAAAGGAAATAGGCTGGCCATGGTATGGGGGGCCAGGTGCCCATGCACATCTCTCATTTAAATGCCAGGGGACTGTAGCCAGTTTTGTTCAATAGCCTTTTCTACATTTAAAAAAGAAAAACTTTAATGATGTGGAAAAACTGATACAAAAGCAGAGGAACTATCAGTTCTGGCCTCAGAACGCACACAGCTCCCAGTCCTGCTGGAGGTTTCTGGCCCGGGAGGGTCAGGTCAACAGTACATCCCTGAGGCCCTCCTTCAGCCTGTCCCTCATGCCCTGCTCTGGGAGCCTGAGGCAGGAGGGCTGCACACCTGTGGTACATGGCGTTGGTGGCCTCGTACGTGGGGTTGATGGGGTCATCATAGCCAATCTCTGCTGCACGGGCGCGCTCCTGGGCCATGTATGCCCCCCGCACCAGCTTGGCCCCAAAACACCACCCCTCTCGGCGAGCCAGCTCCACATCCAAAGTTACATTGTCATAAGCATCCTGTGGGGCAAGGCCAAAATTCACAGGGACTGTGCTGAGCGAGGGTAATAGCTGGAGGGGGCCTTCCTGGGGCCATGTGCTCTCAGGTATAGTCACAACTAGGGATACTCAGGCCTGGGCAGCAGCTGTCTAGGGGAGGTGTGGCTCAAGAGCTAGAGCATACGTGGGTGAGGATGGGCCTCTGACCTCTGTCCTTAAGGAGCAATAAGAGTGGGAACCTCTGTAGCCTCCTATATGGCCTAGGGATACCTCTGTGTGGCATGGCCCTGTGGGGGAGGACAGCCCTGTGCAGGGGAAACTCTGTGAGAGGGAGGATAGCCCTGTGAACGGGCAGCCCTGTGGGCTCTAGGGCAATGGCTTTGTGGGGGAGGCCAGTTCTCTGGAGGTGGTGGCCCAGTGGGGCAGGTGACCCAGGTACCAGCCATCACTGTATGCTCCAGACTCTTGGGCTGACTGGAACAGGGTACATGCCCAGGCCACCTGCCTGGACCCTCCCTGCGGGGCACCTGACTCATCCTCAGAGCTCGGGATGGTAGCAGCTCAGTGGCCTCAGGTTGAATCCTGGGTGTGTCTCCTGGAGAAAGGCCCAGAACCTTCATTAAATTCTTAGAGGGTTCTGAACTGAAACCAAGCTGGAGTAAATGATGATAAAGCCTTCAAGTATGGAGTGCCAGGCATGTCAAGTGGACCTTTAAAACCTCCTTTGTCTTCTTCCCATTCCCTACCTGCTCTTGGCTCCAAGGAGGTAAGGCACAGGTGCAGGGCAGGGGCCTCCTTCCTGGACACCAGGGCCCTGCCAGGGTCAGCTCTGCTGCAGAGGACCCAGGGGAAGGCCCACTCCTTTCTCATTCATCTCCCAGCCTAGGCAAACAGGCTGGACGAGGGCACCCTCACCCCTGCACGCAGGAGGGCTGAGCCGGCCGCAGAGGGCAGGGCAGTCTGACCTTGAGGTAGCACTGGTACGTGTTGAAGATAAGTGGCCTGTCCACATTGAACTTGCGCTGCATTTCCAGTGTCAGGCGGCTGATGGCTGGCTGGAAGTAGGTCTGCTCCGCGTCCACCATCAGCCGCACACCCATCTCCCTGGCTTTCTGAGAGGTGCAGGGGTGTATTTATGGCTTTAGCAAAGCAGGCGCCCTCCCCTCTGTGCGCGACCTAGGACCCTCAGGCCCCAGCCCCCAGGGCTGGCTCACCTTGGCTAGCACATCCATCCGCTGCAGCATCCTCGTCATCTGCAGCTCCTCCTCCTCAGTGAACTGGGACAGCAGGGGCTCCAGCTGTCCTGTCTGAGTGCATAGCATATGGTCAGGGCACAGCAAGGGCTGGGAGGCCCCACCCTTAGGCCCAAGCTCTCTCAACAGTGCCACCCCAGTCCACAGATACCCTCACGCCCTCCATACAGAGTGGCCCCAGGTCCAGCAAGGCCTCCTCACCACCACTGTCTGCACATGAAGGCCAGCGCCCTGCCCCACCCTGGCTGGACACAGTGACCTGGTACCCTGGCACCTCACAGCCAGCCAGCACACTGCCCTATGCACGGGGCCTGGAAGCACCAGGAGGGAGCCTGGTGCCCGTGCCAGGCCTGAGCCCCAAAACATGTGCTCCCACAATCTCCCCAGGTCCCTAAGAGGCCCCACCACTGTGGGGAGGACCCCTTTAGCTTCTGTAGAACACTAAGGAAGTAAACACTGATCACTCAGTCCAACAAGAAGGGCTTAGCTCAGAGTAGGAAGAACCTGTGGCTATGGGCCAGAGGAATGGCCACGCAGCATGTACTGACACATGTGAGGGGCCAAGACACCCTCCAGGACAATGCCTTCAAGAAGCTGCTAAAGGTGGCAATCACCCACCCTGCAGGGCCCAGGAGGGTCTTCTGCGGTCACGTGCCAGCCCCAGCAGCCGCTTTGCCTCACTGGACACAGATGGTATCTCTCCCTCCCTAGTCACACACACGCTGAAGTGTCCAACAGCTGCTGGCCCTGCAGCAGGGCTGCACCCCTGGGTTAGTGGCTCAAAATTCAAGCTAAGCCTTAGTCGGCTGGGGCTGGAAGTGTCATGGAAAGCTGCATTTGTAAGACATTTTCTGAAGGTGATTCTTCAGATCCTACCCAGGCAGTGGTTTCAAATAGCCTACGGTTCCCAGGCACCCTCCTAGGAATAGGGTCCTCTTCCCCACTGAATACAGGCTGGCCCAGCAATTCACTTCTAACACAAGCACTTCGACAGAAGTGACACCACTTGACTTCTGAGGTGACACTGGACAAAGTAACCAGCTTCTGTCTGGCTCTTTCTCCTCTCAGGGGACACTTGTCCTTGGAACTCAGCTGCCATGTTGGCAGGAAGCCCAAGCTAGCAGCCAGAACCAACCTTCTGATGTGCAATTAGGGCACTTCAAGAAGGACCCCATCCCTGCCAACCTCTGAGTACAGCTGCCTAGGAGAACCTGAGCAAGAATCGTCCAGCCAAGCCCTACCAACCCTAAACCATAAGGGGAAAATAAAGTAGCCTCTGAGGTTTGAGGAGACCCAACACACACACAGGATAAATGATTCAGGGATGGTCCCCAGACACCCTCACCTCGTGGTACAAAGCCACATGTGGGTCTCTGTCCCACCAAGCATTCTGTGGACACTAGTGGGTTTGTCTTCTTTCTCCTGGGTCATGGGGGTGTCTGAGGGGCCCATGGTCTTGGTAATGTTGAGTCCCCAATGTGGACCACAGGAGACACACATGGCAAGGTGAATTCTCACCTCGGCCCAGCGCTCTGCTGAGCTGGGTCAGTGAGGGAACATGTTACCTGTGTGTTAGGGACCACCAAGTGCTGGGAGAGCTTGGTCCTGCTGTCAATGAGGCCACTCCAGTCCAGTAAGTCCACAGTGCTGGAGGACAAGGCACGTCAGCAGAGAGGTGGTAGGCAGCTCCACCCTGAGCATTAGGATCGGTCGGGGGACCTAGAGCCAAACCAGTCATTCCCCAAAAGAGCACCCTAAACCCAAGCACCACAAAAACCCCCTCAGTGTTCAGTTTTTAAGAGAGAAAATGTAATCATTGTTCTCCCTTAAAAAAAATTAAAACCAGAACACAAATGTTCCTGCATCTAGATGATAGTAAAAATGTTGGACACACTGGGCAATCTGGGCCAGTGGGGCTCAAGAGGGAGCCTACCAGAGAGACCACACATGGCCTCTGAGGGGCAAGGCAGCAGGGCAGCCATGGGTGAGGGGATGGCTCCCTACTCGACTGCAGGCCCCTGGTGACTTTGGTCCCTGCCTCTGGACCTGAAGATGAAGTGAGGGGCTCTGATCCTTCACCTGCTACCGTAAGCCCCAGAGAGGACGAGGCATGACACCCTCGCTCTGGGACCCACGTAATTCCATAAGAAACCCTCTGTGGCATCGGGGCTGGACTGGCATCCATACTGCCCAGCCCAACTCAACCCAGGCACTCCTGACTCCCTGTCAAGTCTTGCTCTGTGTGTCTCAGGGGAGTGGTTTCTTCAGCACATTCACC
The DNA here is from genome assembly GCA_963574655.1 of Perodicticus potto. Taxonomy (NCBI): domain Eukaryota; kingdom Metazoa; phylum Chordata; class Mammalia; order Primates; family Lorisidae; genus Perodicticus; species Perodicticus potto. Next base: position 42,376 of record CAUYRH010076870.1, read on the forward strand.
AGTGAGGCCCACCCTCCCAGGGAGGCAGCCAGATTTGGAGATGCTGCTGGGGCTTGGATGGAACCCTGGCTGAACCAGATGCTCCCTTCCTGGCTGGGGGGCTGTTCTCACCCAAACACGCCCAGAGTCTCCACTGTGAACCAGTCCTGGATCTCTGCCCTAGGCGCAATGCCCATCTTGGCGATGCTTTCCTTGAGGAGTGAGAAGGCCTGGGTCATCCCCATTCACTCACATTTCATCACCTGTCCCCCAATACTTGCTCATGGTGCTGTGTATCTGGCACCGTTAAGGAGAGCAGGACCCCCTTCTGGCTTCATTTCTGCGACATAGACAGGTCTATTCCTGTCCATGTGCTCATGTGAGGCCCTTCCCTACAGCTCCAAACTCCCTGCTCCCTGCAGGGCCAGCTCCCCATGCTTCCTCCTCCAGTACTTTCTCCATCTGTATTCAGCCTCAAGTCCTGTCCAGAGTTCTTCAAACCTCCCTCTCCTCCTAGACAACTCCAGCAATGGTACACACACCCAGTCCTGCAAAAGGGCCAGAAACCTCCTAGCACCACTGTTTTGCCACTTCCCCTGGGTGCCCATCGACAGCCTCCAGGGAGGGGAGGGTTGTCCCACCTGCAGCGCAGCCACCTCCAGCTTCCTGTCCTTGGCTGCAAGCCCCACCTGCCCTTGCTCTGCAGCCATTTGGTGAAAGAAGCGTCTCCACTTGGTCAGCACATCTGAGAACTGCAGCTGCAAACACAGGTCTGAGAGCCTTCTGGGGCACAAACTCACTGCCCAGCCCGGCCCCGCACAGCACCCGCACCTGGCTCAAGCCTCCACAGCATCTGCACATGTGCTTGCAAAGCACCAGCTTCAGCAGGTGGAAGCTTCTGGCACTTACCAGAAACTGGGGTCTCCCCAATGCAGTGAGCTTAATGGCTGAGAAACCATCCTCACAGGCGCAGCCTGTCAGAAGCCACAGGAATTGCCGTGAAGACACAGGAGGGGTAATAGGGTGGGTGAGGAAGGGCAGGAGCCCAGACAGGGCAGATGTGAAGGCCTCAGGCCATTCCCTAGGCCCCTAGGGGTGGGAAGGGGCAAGCTTTGTTTGCCATAGGTGGGCGAAGAGTTGCCTGCTGGTGCCAAGTAGCCCCAACAGGCTCCCTGCCTCAGTTTCTTTCCCTGTGCCAGCCCCGTGGGCAGGGGACACAGGACTCAGAGATGCTGAGCAGAGTGCAGACAAGAGCACTTGCTTCTGGCAGCCCTCCCTTCTGTCTGCCCCCAGGGAGAGAAGGCAGTGGCTGGGAGAAGATGCCCCGCCATACTGAGGTTCTGACAGCTGAGCCCTTGATGGCCACTCAGGACCTCTAGCCCGGTTAGGAGCCTAAACCATTCAGAAGGCATGGTACCCACTACCTCTCATGGGAGGGCTGCTGGGCTGGAACAGGCTGCACAGAGTCTGGTGTGATTCTGACAGAGGACACTGGGCCTCAGGGAGCTTGGACTTCACTTGTCCCCTGCCGCTCCCCCAACCCAGGGGGCCCCCAGAGGCTGTGCCAGGGAGGGATTCCCTGTTAGAGGACAGGGCACCCGATCCCTGAAGGAAACTCAACTCTGGGGACTATAGGCATCTCAGCCAGCTGACACAGGCCAACTTCCTACAGCTGCATCCTGGCATGGAGCCCAGGAGAAAGAGCATAGGGTGTGGCAGGAGGCGCCTGTGGAGGCAGCCAGGCCCCTCAGGAAGAAGCTAGACCAGCACCACCCAGTATGACCAGAGCTCACCCCACCCCACTGAGCAAAGCCTGGTATCCACCCACCAGCATCCCTACAGGCCCAGGGGCCTGCCAGCCAGGAGGGGGCCTCACCTGAGGCCTCGATGCAGCGCAGGAAGGTCTCCATGTGGCTGTCACACTTGGCCTCATTGGCATAGAAATAGGTGCGAGCGCTAATGACACCATCCCTGCGGTCTCCGAACGCCCGGTGAGCCTGGTACTGCTTTTCCCTTTTACTTGTCCCTGGAAAGGTGCACACATCCTGGGCTCAGACACAGGCTCTGCGCTGCAGTCCCCACACTCTTCCTGGCACACACACCAACACCCCTGGGTCACCTGCCCAGCCTTCCCATCTTCCTGTTCCCTTCCCCATCTCTCTCTTCAAACTCTAGATACCGTGGCTGAGGCTCCTCCTGAGGCAGATGGAGCCAGAAGGGCAAAACCTCATCGGAGGCCTGGTCCACCAGGAGTACCAGAAGAAGGCAGAGAGCATCCTTAACCAGGTGCCGTAAGCATATCAAAGCCCAGAGGTTCGGGGCCTGCTTATGCTTGACGCCCCAGGGTGTGCACCAGGGTACTGTCACTCACCACTGCCATCCCTCTCTGCAGCTGAGGTACAGGACCTGCCAGGAGAAGGGAGAGAGCAAAGGTTAGGGTAATAGCATCTGGGCTGCAGTTGATAAGCACATTCCAGTCCTGGCCCTTATGGATGGCTGGCTCCAAAGCACAGCCCCACCCAGGCCTGAGGCAGAACCACCCGAGCAGAAGGGGCAGCAGTTTACAGGGCTCCTGAGGAAGTCCTCAGAAAGCCTGGGGTCCTCATAGGTGTAGTCCCTCCTTACCAGCCCAGGTTGTGCAACATGTATTCCAAGGAAAAGACGGGGACACAGAGCCCATCAGGGCTAAGAGGAATGAAGGCCCAAGCCCATAATCAGTGGGAGGGGCCTTGCTCTCTGATGACACCTGCCCCCACTGCTAAGGTTAGCCCAGTCCTGCCCTCCAGGCAGCTTCCTCTAGTATTCTGGACCCTGAGGCCAATTTTCCAAGCAGTAACCAGAAACATTCTTTTAAAATGCAGATCACATCTCACTCTCTTATCTGGTTTAAACCCTTCACTGGGTTCTCCTCATGCCCCAGGCACAGCCCGAGTCCTCATTAAGACAGGTTGGTGAGGCCAGGCTCTGCCATCAGGCCAGGCTGCTACAGCCTTCCTCCATGGTACCTGCCCACACCCCAACCCTCTACCACCCCTGCACCCCAGCCAGAGCCACAGCAGGTACCATCCTCCTCTTCATGGAGGCAGATGTCTTCCTGGGCTCAGTTTGGGAGCTGTGCCATTTGGGACAGAGCCGTGGCCATGAAGTCTGTTCAAAAGAAGGGACAGCTCCTCCAACCCTGACCCCTCCAGCAGCTTTGTACATCATGTGACTTTGCATTTAAAGCCTCACTAAGTTGGTTACCACAGACAGAACTCAGCTACCTGGCTAGCAGAAGCCAGAGCCTCAGAATCCAACAGGAAGGACAGTGATGAATGAACTTGGCGTTGTAAGCCTCAGTGCTGGGGCCCTGGCTGCTGCTTTTTGACCTCACAGCTCTCAGAGCAAGTCCTGGGCCACTGAGCCACTGCCGGCAAAGCCTCCATCCCTGTTCAGCTCCCAGGAAACCTCAGGTCCCTTATCTGGGGACTCTGAGCCAGGCGCCTAGTCAGGACCCAAAAGTCTCGCAACCAAGCATGGCCCTCACTGGTTTCCCAACTGCTACCACACCCACAAGGCCCAACCCACCCAGCTACTGGGGACAGGAACTGGCAGACAGCAGGAGAGGGGTGACCCATCACTGTGTGGCAAGACAGACGGCAAGCCCCGTGTGACCTATATCCCATGGGGGTGCTCCCTGGGCCCTCTAAAGGTCCCTGGCTTGGAACCATGAAACCAGTCACAGGGCCAGCTTCAGGCCCTAAGCCAAGGCTAGGTACAACCAGGCAAAAGCCATCCCAGGAGGAATCCACTGTCCACACTAAGGCAGAGAGGCGCCCAGACACTTCCCAAAGCAGAAACCCACATGGCAAGGACGACAGATACAGGCCTCAGGACCTGCAAGACCAGAGGGGAAGGCTTGGCCCTGAAACCTCCCAGCCCACATTTCAGACAACACAGGCAACTGCCTGTAGGAGCCCAACTGCCTTCCAGGGGACAGGTCATCTCAGAAGCCCTCAGCATTCCCATAGCTGGCTCATCCATCCATCCTTGTAGGCCAGAAGGGGGACCACTCCCTTTCTTGCTCCCACATGCTCAGCCACATGAAACAGCCTGAGGCCACCACTATTTCCATCCAGGAACCTCCTGGGCTTTAGAAACAGGCAAGCAGAGTAGTTGAGCTAACTGCCCGGCATCTACAGTAGTCAGGGGTGGCCAGGTCTCAGAGAAGATGCCGTTAGGCAGGGACAGGGCCACACTCCCACCAGGTCTAGCTGGTGAGTCATGAGGCTGTTCCCAGGCAAGCCCAGGGTCACGTTCCCATGGAGGGTGGGAGTAGAGCCTGCACCCTGTGCACAGCTGGGACAGGTAAAGACACCTGGCTTTCCACACCCAGGATGTTGCTGGATCAGGGTGCAGCCTTCATAGGGAAGCTGCGGCATTTGACGTGGGTGGGCACAGGATTCTAGAGGTGGAAGGATAAATGGGCACACTGGGGCCCTGAGCAGGGATGAGTACCACATTCTGATGCTCCCCCAGTCCCCCCTCCCAATGCTTCCTTGAGCAGATGACCAGAACGCAGCGCACAGAATGGCACAGGTGCACACAGACACCTCACGCAGAGGCCGCTGGGACATGGGAGGAAACAGTGCAATGGGGTTGGGGAGACCCTCTGGGCAGCTTGCGGCCTGGTACCTGCTTGAAACAAATGGGACTAAGGGGAACCACCCCTGCCTCCCTATCCCCTCATTCAAGGTCAGACACCGCACACATTCCAGGCAAGCTGCTGGCCAGCCTGGTGACCAGGGCCCAGGACCCTCCAGCCAGCCCTGGACTTGCACAGCCAGATGCCTGCTGTCTACGCTGCCCAGGGAACCCTCACAACATCACCATCAGGAAGACACCCTGGCCCCTTGCTCCACGGGCCTCCTCTCCTGGGGTGTGGCCAGGCCCTGACCTCTGCATTCTCACAGACCTCTGGCAAGCACAGCCTACCCCTCCTCCAGGGTGGTACACCCACCACCCTCCTGTCACTTCCTCCTCCCTTGGCCAGATGCTCAGACACCTCTATCCTTCCTGTGCTGCTCACAGGCCTCGCATCCCCCAGTGGCCTTAATTTGGGGTGGTGGCCTCTGCTGCTTTTCCTAGAGTCAACTCTGTGGACCTTGGGATAGAAACATGGTGAGGGAGATGGATCTCTGGGCCTCACCAAGGACACTTGAAGCAGAGCCCCACACTGGGGTCTGCATGGCTGCTCCCACCAGTAAGCAAGGTGAGCCCCAAAACAGTGTGGACATGGAACCCATATTTGCAAGCCCAGCTCTGCCCTCATGGTCCATGCTGATGGGAAGGGATGGCCACGCCCATCTCATAACCCCAGCAGGGCACCTACAGACTGCAGCTGCCAGCAATAAAGTAGCCTGGGGAGGCACAGCCTTGGCCAGGCAAAGGAAACAAGCTCCCAAAGGCATGTGGAGGGGCGAGTGGGGGGTGGGGGGTAAATATGGGGCAGGCTCCTGTCAGGTTGCAGGCTGGCCCACCTCTAAACTTCCCTCTGAGGCAGGGAGGAAGCCAGGCAGGGCCCTGGGAAAGGAGTCTCTTCTGAAAGTGAAAACCCCATTGTGAAACCAACAAGCACTCAGCTGAATACACACAGTCCATTAGTTATTCAACAGGGGCCCTGCTAGGAACACAGGGGTCCTCGGGCTGGGTCACCCCGCCTCCAAAATAGCCAATCGCAGGGCAGGCCCCTCTGCCCAATCCTCCCCTGCTGGCCTGCTTTAATAAGAAGCAGGGACATTCTGTCCCCAAGGCTGGAGGCCTCACGTGACTACTTTTCCCTCCACACCCAGGCCAGCCAACTGGGAAGAGCAGAGTAAATACTGAGACTGACAGGATTCACCATGAGGTGCCCAAGCCTCACATGCACCTGGCCCAGCTGTGGTCAGGGCACCAAATCCCAGCGAGGGCCTGCCCTGGAGGCAAACAGGCACCAGCATAGACACTTCCCAAAGAAAGTGCTATCCTGTCTAGCATCAGCCTGTCATTCTATTCTGCTGACAGGAGGAGCTGGTCCCCATCCTGCCTACACTCACTGCCTAGGGAAGGGGCCCAGCAGCCGGTTGATGATCTTGGGAGGAGACAAAGGCCTGCCTGCATCGCGATGTGGCTCCTGGGTGCACCTCCCTTCTCCATGGACACCCAGGCAGGGGTGGGGCCTGGGAGGCTCCACGCCCATCTGCAAGTAGGAAACTATCTCAGGGCAGGCTGGGCAAGTCTGGGCAATTCTGCCCATGGTAAGGAATCCCTCCAGCAGAGAGGAAGGAGGACAGAGTAGGGAGCCAGATTGGCCTTCTGCAGGGGATGGCAAACATCTGTGTGAGCGGCCACCTTTCACTTGTTCTCAGCTCCTCTGCCACAACTACTCAACTCTGCTCCCGCCAAACTAAACTTCACACAATTTTCATGTACCACAAAATAGTACTTCTGTTTTGATTTCTTTCAACCATTTGAAATTGGGAAAACCATTCTCAGCCTGCAAACCACACAAGACCAGGTGGGAGGCCAGACAAAGCTGGGGACTGCAGTTTGCCTGATCCCAACCCTCAACCCTGCTCAGGCCGCAAGCACACCTGAGAGCCCAGAACTATCACAGGCATGATGACAATGCAGGAACTCAAGCAGAAGCCAGGAGAGCTGTCAGCAAGGGGCTGACCATACTCTCCCCCACCTTCACCTCAGCCCCGCCCAGGCTGAAGCCCAGCAGTGGACATGGCCCCATCAACCCTCAACAGCCCTGGGGTGATTTGGGATCACCACCACCATGCCTGTAGCTTTGGAGCAGGCCTTACTCCATCTCCTTGCGCTCGGCCTCCTCTGCACTCAGATCCTCCTCCACGCCATAGTCCAGGATGGAGCCGACACCGAAGGCCCTGTTGTGCTGGATCAGGGGCTGGATAGACTCCTGGTCCTCGCCAGCCACAAACTGCCCATAGAAGGTCATCTTCATGAGCTTATCAAACAGCCTTTGCCCCAGGAGTTTCCTGGTGATGTGAAGCAGCTGGAAGACAAACGGAAGCAGCTCTCCAGGGCTGCCCTGACCTACCCTCCCCCACGGGACACTCTGGCTTTCCCTGACCCCAACACTTCACTCCAACCACTGGGCCTTGACATGGTCTCCTGGAGCAGACTCAGCTCACACTGTTGACTTTTTGGCGAAGGCCACCCAAAGCAGCTGGCTTCTGCACACACTGCAGCCATCAACCATGTCAGCCGCCACCCAGAGCAGGGCCCCATTCCTGCCACCACGAGCACATTGTTCCGGCCTAAATGCCACCCCCGCCGGGCCCACTCACGGGTTGTCCCCACCATACACAGGGCTGCTGCCTGACCACTGCTTAGTGGGTAAAGACCCTCCCTGGGGTCAACACTGGGCTTTTCCCAGACATTCTCTGTAACCGCACTTCAGCAGTTCCACTGGGAAGAAGGCAGATCTGACGAGACTTTCTAGAATTCAAGTACCCAGATTCTTCAGTATTTGGTTCATTCTTATTCCAAGTCCTTAGAACAGTGAGGCGAGCCGTCAAGTGGCTGCTAAACAAAGAACACACATAAAACCTGGTCTGAGTGCAAGCTCAGCAGGAGTACGGTGGGCCCAGCTGAGAACTCTGAGTCCAGGAACTGTCTGCATGGGCCTATGAGATGACTTGCCCACCTCAAGGCCAGTGGAAGTGTAGCAGGTCTTCCAGGGACGGCCAGTCACATGGACAGATGTGCCCCTGAGAAAGACACTACCCAGAAATCACCCAGCTCTTTCCCCCAATCACTTCACTGCATTCATTCAAGTATCCAGAGCCGCTGCTGCGCAGTCCTCGTGACCGGAAACAACTGGAAGAAACCAACCAAGAGCTCACACCATGCAGAAGGTGCCCCAAACAGGAGCACCTTCACATGACTCAGAGAGGGGACGGGGGAGAAAAGCCCACAAGTTGAGGAGGACAGTCTAAACTGGTGAGCTTTGTGGGGAGGTATAGCCAGATAGAAGAAATGGTGACAGCAGGAGCCTGAGGGGCTGGGATGGCCACAGGTGATGCTTGAAGCACACCCAACCTTGTGTGGAAGCCCCCCTTGTTCACCACCACCCCAACTCAGCCACAAGACAGGAAGAACTGAGGGTTTCTCAAGTCCGATGGATACTAGAACCACTTTGTCCTAGAGTGCATCTCTTGGGACCAGAGTTTCAGGAACAACCTCTAGTCTAAGCCAAAGCATTAGCGAGTCAAACACCGAGTCAAACAACTTCTAGTCTAAGCCAAAGCATCAGTGAGTCCTCCACAAGCTAGTCCCCAGCAACCCTGAGCTGGCCCATGGGCAGGTGTGGCCTGCTGCCTTCTTCCTTAACTGCATGGAGGCACAGAGCCCGTGGAAGTGCCTCTCAACCGCCCTTGTGTGTGGCACCTGGAAGCCCCAGGGACCAGGGTTTCCCAGGCAGCCTCTGTCCAGCATCTGACTGTATTGAATTTTGTTCTTCCATAAAGAGGATTAGAAACTGGCAAGTGAGGGAGGCACCTATGGCTCAAAGGAGTAGGGTGCTGGCCCCATATGCTGGAGGTGGACGGGTTCAAACCCAGCCCTGGCCAAAAACTGCAAAAAAAAAAAAAAAAGAAAGAAAGAAAGGAACTGGCAAATGAGCATGCCAATACTGGGGACACAGGCAGGCCTCCAGGTCTCACTGAGCAGCCTTCTCCCTGCCAGGCAGAACCCAGGAAAGGATGGGTCTTAGACACATCAAAGGTCATCCAAGTGGCAGGTGGGACAGAAATGGGGACCTGAAAACCATCATTCAGCTCTAGAAAAGAGCTCTGAACCTCATCCACACCAGCACTAACGACACCCTCAGAAATACATTACAAGGAAGGGCAGGTGACTGCCTGCAGCAGGGACCAGTGAACTTCCTGCACAGAGCTAAGCCATCACTAGGTGACTAACTGCTCCCCCCTGCCACAGCCAATGCTCAATGAAGGGGCAGCAGCCAGGCTGCACTGGCTCCAGAACACTTTACTCCAAAGTCAAGACAGGTAAGACCTGGAGGCACCATGCCTGGAAGCTCCTAGCACAGGGCTGCAGAAGCACACGCTCTGGCTGGCAATGTTAAAGCAGACTCCAAAGGGTAAAACCATCCTTGTGTCGTGTGTCCCAGCGAGACACCACTGAAACCAAAGAAGTCCTACCTGTTCTCCCCATGGGGATCTTTTGAGGATGCAGGAACTTGTATCTGTGTGTGAGTCTTTCACTTGTTTCTACTATGAAAGACTCACACGTGCAGAGATACACTGACCCTGGATCCTGTTCTTCCCCTCTTTTGCCCCCCAGGGAGCCAGTATACCCCTTGCTCTTGTCCCCTCTTCTGCCACACATAGCATTGCTGTCAGGGAAAGCCTGGACTTCCTGGAACCTCCTTAAAGAAGGCCTGCTTTCGGGCAAGTGCAGGCCCCAACAGAGTCCCTCATACTCCCCATCCAAGGCTGCAGCTCAAACCTCAGCTCCTATAGCCTGACGTTCCTCCAGGCAGGTTTGATGGCCCAGCCACAAACCTGGGCCATCAAATGGGGATGTGACTTTCCCAGCCACAGCCTCACAAACCCTGTTTGTGGAGGAATTTTTTTCTGTAGGTCAAAGAATGGGGCTGCTCCCAGGAGCAGATTCTGGTGAGCAGCTCACACACTCACAGCCTGACCCAGGCCAGATGCTTCCAGCACCAGGTGCTGAGGCCACTAACACCTGTGAGGCCACCAGCAATGACAACAGCACAGACCCCTACAAAGGGGTTCCCAGGGCACAGGCTGAAGCTTCTCTCAGGGGAGTCTGAGAGAAGTTGGCACAGGATGCTCTCTCTCTTCCAGCTACCCACAGTCCCCTCCCTGAGCCCCAGCACTTGCCCAGGCAGGCACCCCAAAGGCAGTGGAGCCAACACAGTCTTCCTATGGTGCTGGGACTCCCTTCCCCCAGCAGGCTATATACCAAACCCTATGCCCCAGCTCTACTGGCCACTCAGTGAGATGGCTGGTTTTGAATCTGGGGAAGAAAGTTCAGCCCTTAGCCTAGAGAAGTTTGGTCTGGTTTCTCACCCTCTCTCCCTCCTAGGCAGCCACAGGGTAGGCATGGCTCCTGCTCTGCTGGCCTCTGTCCCACCTGGCAGCCACCAAATGCACCTGTCCTTGCCCTTCACAGAGGCCTTTGCATTGGCTGTTCCCTCCCCTGGCATTTTGGCCCCGATACCTCACTCTCTCTATTGCAAAATCACCAGGACCTGCTGCTATTTCCTAGATGTTGGTACTCTCCAGAAGGTCCTTATTACCCACCCCTCCAAGTTCCTTTACCAGGAATGTCTCTTCTCAACCTCCTGCCCCCTTGGCCTGGCTCTCCACAGGCAGGGCTTGACCTCCAAAATCTGCACAAACACAGAGATTGGCCTCCCAAAGGCCTCTGGCTGTTCAGTCCAGTCCTTCTTCCATTGCCATCCTCCCTACTCCTGCTACCATCTCTCCCAGGTGCCAAAGCTAACAGTGAATCTCCCCTGGGATTCAGACAAATACCTCCACTGGTCTCACAGCCACCTGACTCTGAGTGTGCGGACTTCTGCCCTCACCTCTCACCAGCAAACTAACCTGACTTCCCAAGGACTTCCCAAGTGGCCAAGAGAGGCAGTCTGTCAATGTCAGCACAGTCTTAACCCCAGGAAGCAATAGCACCAGACTCCAGCGCTAACAACTTGACCCCTGAAAACTGTTCCCAGGGTCACCTCAACATACCTAATTCCCCCACACTGTGGTCTTCTGCATGTCACTCCTGTAAAGCCCTAACATATTTTAAAGTTACCAAGTGCAAGTTTAAGGTTGGCCATTTGAGCGTCTTCCCTTCTGTCCCCAAAGCTGTCCAGAGTGGCTGTGCCTGGTGAGCAGCTGGGTCCCCGCCTGCAGAACTCTGGGGTCCCAGGCCCTGAAACCTTGAATGCCCCAGACTTTAGGGGCAACATGAAAGACTAAGTTATAAATTCTAGGTGACAACTCTGTACTCCACAACTTAAAACAGTTTTTGGTTTAGTTGGCAGTAGTTACTGACAAGAAAATGCCAGAGGTCAGAGAGTGAATGCAGAAAACGTCTCCCTTCCTGGCTCCCAAGCTACAAGTGATGCTCAACAGACCTCGGCTTTACAACTGCAAACTCCATAACGTCTCCCTGGACCGACAGAGGACCCCGAGCGCCCGCCCCGCCTACCCACCGCGCACCTGCTCGTGGCGCGCCAACAACGCAGGCGAGGCGCACAGGCGCAACACCAGCAGGCTGCGCGCCAGCTCCCAACTACGCCGGCTGCGGTACGCTTCCTGCGCGTTGCCGAAGTCCACAGAGGGCACCGGCGGCCGTACAGTCTCGGCCACCCCGCATCCCGACACAGCCCGTGGGCCCGCGGCGGACTGCTCGCGAGTCGCCGGCGCCGTGGACAGTGGGGCGAGGCGGGGGAGTCCGGGGCATAGAGTTGACCAGACACGCTTCAGAGCCATGGCGGGGACGCTAGGATCGCCCGGGCGGCTTAAGTATGGACCTCTGGCCCGGCCCCGCCCGGAGTCCCCGCCCCAGTGTTCTAGTCACGCCCCTCCTCAGTAGGCCCCGCCCCGCGCCCAAGGCAGGCGCAGTTCAGCTCTAGGCCCCGCTCCCCGCGGTGGCCGCACTCCATGCCGGGACCCGCGCCTTCTGTCCAGGAGACCCCACTCTGCCCCAGCACTCGTGCCTCTCCTCAGGAGGCCCCCAGGACTAGCGCTTTCTCTTCTGGAAGCCCGCCCTCCTGTCCCGAGCCGCGCCTTGTCCTCTAGAGACCCTGCCCCAGGACCCGCGCCTTCTTTCCGGGAGGCCCTGCTCCGGCGCAGGACCCAGGCCCTGTCTTCAGGAGACCCCGACCCAGGACCCGCGCCTACTTAAAGGAGGCCCCGCTTGTGTTCCGAGCCGCGCCTTCTCTCGGGGGTGGGAGGTGGGGGGTAGGGGCTGGGGGGGCCTGCTCCGCGCGCTGCGCAGAGCTGTGCGTGGAAGGCAGGCCTCGCCCACCCGGCAGTACCTGGGGCGGGAGCCGGGCTTTAGCGGCTGAAGGCAACTACCCACCTCCCTGCCCCCGCCGAGACCTTGTCCCCTCGACTACTCACCCGGAGCCCCGCTTTTCCCATAGGAGACCCCTTCCCCTTGGGGGATATGGGTCCAAAACCAGGTGTGAAGTCTCCTGGTTTCCTAGGTGGTCAAGCTGGCCAGGTGGGTCCGGAGCCCACCAATCAGCGCCACTGCACACCTCCACACCTGGATTTCTCCCTTGAGGTTGAGCCGCGTGGGGGCGCCACTGAGGCCAGATGGATGAGAATCCAGTGCTAGAAGGTGTTTTCTCTTGTTTACAGGGTCGTTTGGTAACATCATCTCCCTCCCTTCCACCTCTCAGGGCCTTGCACAATGCTGGTCTTCTCCTGTCCTCTCACCTGTAGGGCAAGCACGGACCCCAATGTGTCCCTTGGCATCCGTGCAGCCCTGGGGTTCCCTTCTCTACTTCTCCACCTCAGGGCTCCAGGGCCACTCCACCTCCACCATAACACCCCCCCTCACTGCTGCCTGAGGGGGGCTGAGCAAAGTCATCTGTTTTGCCCCTTTCCTTAGGCCTCCCTCTCCACCTAAGGTATCTTCCACTCAGCACCCCTGCCTCAGACACTCTTCACAGTTGTCACCTGTTGGAGGGACCTGCCCTCACAGCCCACCAGGGCACATCCCTCCCCCTCACTCACTCCTCTCACATCTCCTCCTCCACTGTCCATGACACTCCTGCAACTCCGCAGATGAGTAGTCTCATTGTGGTGCCACCCCAACACCTCACCCACCTGGCCTCCCCTTCCCCACCCCATCCCCATGCATCTTGGTGAAAAAGCCCTAGGTAGGGCTGGCTGTTCAGCAGTGATGACATTTGAGGCCCAATTATCAGCATTTCTGTTTTCCACCCACCAGACAGCCGGAGCATGCTAGCATACACACACACACACAGTTGTGACAACCAAAAACATATGCAGACATTGCCAGATGCAGACATTGCAGACATTGTCCCCCCAGGGGACGCCATCACTACTTTTCCAGATTGAGAGAGGCTTCCTGACCATGGTTTTTCTGCCCCTCTTCCTCCTGCTGCAATTGGGGAGGAAAAGCTGGAGACAAAAGGAGAAGGCGAGTCAAATCTCAGAGGTGAGAACTCAGGGCTCCCTCCAGCAGCTCAGAAACTTTGGTGAGCTGGAGACAGGCCAGCCTTGGCAGCTAGCTGTAGCCACCAGAGTCTTCCCTTCCCTTCTCTTGGTGGCCACTGCCCACACTCTCCAGAGCTCTCTCCTGTGCTGGTCCTTCTGCTGGCCCTAACTCTGAGCCCTAGCTTTATGCACACTGCTGTCCTGCATGCATCCCTCCCTGCACCCCGTGTGCTCCTTCCTCCTCCTCCTCAGGCTCAGCTTAGTGGGTACCCCCCCTGGCAGGCCCTCCTTAACCCATGGGGCTGGCCTAGGCACCTGAGTGGCTGCATCTCCCTCACCTCCCGTCTTCTTGCACCTCCGGCTGGTGACTTTGATGACTGTGTCCCAGCCTCACTGCCACCTTAATGTGTATTCAATGAATGAAGGGAGGAATTGGCCTGGGAGTTAATGTGGGAGGTTTGGCCCCAGGCTCTAGGCTGGTGACTATGAATTAGACACTCATTCCCCCAGGCCCTGCCCTGGCACCTGAGACAGCCTGGACCACCCCTGACCCTTGCACCAGAACCCAGGAGCCAGAGCCAAATGTCAGGACTCTCTGCAGACAGTACTTGAGGCCAAGACCTCTTGGCTTCCTGATGACTTTGCTCTTTCTCTCCACAAAGACACAACTTTGATGTGTCCTATCCCTTGGTGGGCATGCCATGCTGGCCTGGGCTGCGTCCCCCCTCCCAGAGCATCTGCACCTGGTTGGTAGAATTGGAACCAGGTCCCTAGCCCTCAGCCTATAGCCAGGGGCTGTGGGCCAGGAGAAACAGCACTGCTGAGGCAAACACACACATCTGCTGACTCTGGCAGTATGCTTGAGAAGGTGGAACAAGCTCACCCTAACCCTGACCCTGACCCTCTCCACCAGGAGCCAATGCTGTGACAGCCCATTTCCTAGATAAGCCTATAATCTTATCTGCCTCTGCCCCAGAGCCCTCATCTCATGCTTTCATATTGGGGGCAGCTGTGTCAGTGAGCTGATGATGGGGAAAGCTGTTGGCCCACCATGTAACACACACACCTCTGGCAAAACAACTGTGTATGTGACAGCCAGCTCACTGGCTTACTAACATCACATGTTCTCTAACATTCATGACAAACGCCAGACAAGGGCTGAGACTTCTCCACCCCTTTTCCAGCTCAGGAAACAACAGAGCAGAGTCTAAGCCAGAATACACCTGGGAAAGAGCACAGCAAGGCCATTGGTGAAACTCACAGGCACAGTGGCTGTTGTCATGTGGTCACCTGTGGGGACCCAGGCTAGCTCTAGCAATGCTGCCACCCGGGACTGTCCTTAGGGTGTTCTCAGGCCTGTTGTGTGGGGGGAAGGGTCACACTGGGTCCCTCAAACCATGTCTTACGGTAAAATTTTTACTCCACAACCTGTGGCTCAGAAGCAAAGGTTTTGGGAGTTACATCCAAGAAGACAGCAGAGCAGGAAGCTCAGGAGCCTGTCTGCCCACTGGAAGACAACTAATCTGTGAGGAACTGTCTGAAGCAATGACTGTGGAACTCTGGAAGCTGGTAGGGGACTATACTTGTCAAGGGGACAGCTTGATGAAGAGGCTGGCCAGTTTCTGCCTTAATGGGGACCACCATGCCCATTCCGCATCCCAGCAGAGCAGAGCAAGCCTTGGTTCGCAGCAACCGTGTTCTATAGCCGGAGTTTGCAGACGACCCAACATCCTGGGCTGCTGGCCTGGAGTCACCGAGGCAGTGGATAAACAAAGTCCATCTGTACAATGGAGCACTATTTAGCCATAAAAAAGAAATAAAGTACTGTGTACTTTAAAGAAATAAAGTAAGAAATACAGTAAAGTGTGCTATGATGTGGATGAACGTCAGGTGGGTGCTGGGAGTGGGGGATGAGACACGTGGGGGTGACTGCTAACAGCATGGAGTTTCTGCAGGTTTGAACTTGCACTGAAACTGGGGAGTGGTGATGTTTGCGCAATCTTAAGAGTAGACTAGAAGCCATTTATGCCCTTGAACTGGGAGGATGTATGGTATGTGAATTGTGTGTCAATAAAGCCTGTGGCTCAAAGGAGTAGGGCGCTGGCCCCATATGCCGGAGGTGGAAGGTTCAAACCCAGCCCCGGGCCAAAAAAAAAAAAAAAAGAATAAAGCAAAGAACTCAAAGTTACAACATTTACTTCAAGAAAACCTGTGGCCCAGCACAGAGGCAAAAGCATAGGGGCTGCCAGGTGCAGAGAGAGGGTGTGAGAAGCAGGGGTGCAGGGTTTTCCTGTAGGGGCTCTTCACCTCCAGACTGTGGCTGCCCAACTGAGAGAGTGCCTGCAGAGTCCGGCCTCAGAGTCCCCATATGGCTGTCACTTATTTCACAGGTGCTCTGTAAACTCTAAGAAGCTGGTCCTGTGCTCAGGAGGGCACCCCCCCCCCCACATACCACCCTGTGCCAGAGGGGGGCCCCCAGAGCCAGAGGGTCCAAGTTAGATTGAGGGGCCTGTCCTTAAGGAGATTGGCACTGCAGCAGGGAGTGGACTCCTGTTTCCCAGCTTAGGAGACTGGGGCGGATCCGACAGGACCAAACTTGGGCATGTGGCAGGGCTCAGCCGCCACTCACCCTGCAATGTTGGGCCAGTCACCAGGGCCAGTGGCTCTGAAGGAAGAAGCAGGCAAGAGACAGACTTTCAAGGGTGGAAGGACCACAATGCCGCCCACTGAGGCCCCTCAGGACATTCAGATAGCTCCTCAGAAAACCTCCCATGTCCCCTCTTTCACTGACATGCAGCAAAATATTTGTTTCTACTTCAGCCATGGACATGACTCGGGAACTCAGTCAAAGTTATTTTTTGCCATGTGTCTCTTACCTGTCTATATTTCCTAAAATATTTGTTTGTCTGCCCAAGTTGTAGCTGCCTGTTCGCTCTGATTTGTTACATTTTGCTTCTTGCTGTGTACTAACTTCTACTGATATATTTGCTCTGTCTGCAGGCAGAGGAATTCATTCACGTTTGTTTAATTTGGGGCTTGTCTTCCCATTATCAACATGCACCAAACTTGGACTGATATTTGCTCCCTGGGCATGTAAATTTCCTCATCACAAAGTTATCCTTTTATCCACGCCGCTCCAGCGTTCATAGATCCTACTCGAGTTCTATTTAGCTATGTCATTTTATTCATTTTTATCTTGAAGCTAGTAAAATATGATTGCATTCCCTGAAGTTAAGGTTGTCTGCTAGATCCCAAGACACACCACTACATTTACCTGAATGCAACCAGGCCTCGCCACTTTAGATAATCTTTTCAATTTATGTCTGAGGAAAGGTACTCAGATTCCACTCCTGCCCTCCCACCCCAGATTCTTTCCACGTAAAATTAGGCATGCGTGGCATTCACAACCTTCCTGCAGGTGGCTGGTGCCTGTGTGGGCAGGATAAGGTCCTAGGAGACCTCACTGGAGGCCTGACAGGTGCCAGGCAGGATCTCAGAGGCAGGGCCATTCCAGGACTTTCCTCTCCCTGCAGCCCCTCCCTGGGGGACACATACACATACTCTGTGAGTCTGGGGTCTACACCTTTTATATCTGGGCGGGATGTCAGATCTGTGGGGTTCTGTGGGGTTAACCAGGAGCCAGATGCTTGGGGACTCCAGGCCAGCAGCCCAGGATGGTCTCCCCACCACTCCCGGCCCGCTGCACCCTCTCTCTCCAGTCCATCTGAGGCAGCGCATATGTCTGCAATGTACCTGGTGCCCAAGTGACATTCCCCCCCTGGGAGCAGTGACTGGCCATCAATAAGGCTCAAGGCCTCAGGTCAGGACATAGCAGGATGCCAAGATGGGCATCTCTCTGCTTGGGCCCCAGGACAGCAGGGTCCCTGGGAGGGCAGGATAGGACAGGTTCTTATTACTTTACCTAAGTATGTCTACTTTGGGCTTCTTATTTCAACAAACATGTGTGGCTTTTGAGATTTTGAAAAGAATTTTTTTTTAAGTGCTTAAAATAATAGCCCTAGAAAGAAAAGGCCAAACAATGGCTTCTGGTGGACATCCATGATGGACTGGCCAAAGGCAGGGTTATGTGACAGACTCTCTTGGCTTGCAACACTGGTGGAAATGGCTCTGTCTCTGCCAGGTGCCACAGCAAGGGTTACAGCCTCAGTGTTGACTGTGCTTCCTGGGCCCCCGATCAGGGACTAGGGGCTTCCCAGAGGAGGTTATGGCTGAGCTGAACTAAGGAGGACCCTGCCCAGGTGAGGAAGAGCCAGGGCCATGAAGCCACAGTGAGATTTTGGCCCAAGGGAATAAGACCAGCACCTCAACATACCCCCAAGCCTTCCCCCACTCAGTCAAGGGAGCATCCCAGGCAGTTAGCAGCCTCTACTTCTGACCTGGACAACTGAATTCCCCCTCACTCACCCCCTCACCAGCAACACAGAGAAGGGGGGTCCAGACCTTGCTGGCACCATCGGTCCCAGCTTCTGGATCTGGAGTGCCAAGCCACGGTCTCCACTGGGGTTCTGAGCATAGGGGGATTAGCGCTCCCTGCTGGCCCCTCCTAAGTGTATCAGAATCACAGTGAAGACTTCCACAGGGGTCACTAAGGCAAATTCTCTTGGGTGGGGACAGGGACAGGCAGGGCTGACACAATTGAGAGATCTGTGTGTCCTCTTGTGGGCTTCCAGACTCAGCAGGGTCTATCTTTTTTAATAGGGTGGGAGGCATTTCAGCCCCAGACCCTAGCGGGTGGTCGCCCAGGGGCACAGTAGAGGTAGGCCTACATGGTTCTCTGTGCTGGCCCTTCTGAGCCCCCAACCTCTCATCTCCAAAGCAGTGGTCAGAGCTAAGGTTCCTGCTAAGGAGTGCACATGAATCTCCACCATGGGGGTCGACAGGCTCGGAGCACCATGAGGTGTGCCAAGGTAACAGATGGCACCCACCTGGATATTAGTAACTGGACATACATTCCTGACACACAGGAAGGAAAGAGACCACATGACACAGCCATATGCCCATGTAGGCCACTTGTGGATGGGAGCAAGAACACCAGGAAGAAGACAGGACTCGGACTTGGGAGGACTCTGGTTTTTTTTATGGTAATGTTTTGCATCAATTGCTCTTCTAGGAAGAGTTGCTGTTAGTTTTTACAAAAGCAATGACACTGTAACATAACCCTACAGCTTATTCTGTGATGTCTAATACTCGGGGCCTCCAGAGATGTGCCCTCCCAGGGGTAGACCCACAATGGTCACTCCCAGCCAGCCTCTCCAGGGCTCCTTTGCCAGGAGTATTGGCTGGTGTTGGCCACATCTAGTGCTGGCCAGGAAGGTCTCCAGAGATGTTTTAGGGCTTCATCTCCTCTCTCTGGTAGCAGCTCAGATGGAGTCAGTGAGGAATCCATCCTCACAGCCAGGGAATTTCAGAGCCAGTGGTCAGGCACCCGCACGGCTCTATTGCTGCCCTGAGGGCAGGCTCTGACGCAGGTAGAAGCCGCTTCTGCTGTGTCTGTGGTCAGCCCTCTGCCCAGCATCGATTTTCCTTCCTTGTGCTAACCAGGCTTTGTTGTTAGTACTCGCTGTACCCTCAGGTGCTGACCTTGGCCTCCTGGGCCCAAGCGGTACTCAAGGCTGACATCCCCCAGCACATCCTGCCATCCTGCAAACAACAAGCATGGGTGACCTGGCCTCTGGTCATCATTCTGGCTGTATGGGTCCCTGTAATTGTTGAGAAGTGACGGCCAGGCGGGATTGGGGCTGAGAAATGGCCTTGAGCCATGTCAGATCCTGTCACCACAGACAGCCCCCACATGGGCCTTCTTCACCTCTGCTCAATGTTTAAATCCACATGTATCCGTGTGGGAGCCAGTGAGAACAAGTGGAGCAGGGAGTCATGGCATGCTAGGGACCCTTCCCCCAGGAGGGATACACTGGTATGCAGATGCCACAGAGAACCCAGAGGCCACTGGAGTGTCCCTCCCCAGGAGGAAGCAGCAGGTGAGGCAAGGGAGACAGGAGGGCAGATGAAGGAGAAGCAAGGGAACACGATGGGGGTCCCTGCTCCCTCTGTGGGGTGGGGGCTGAACCTGGGGAATGAGGGGTGCCTACACAGGTGAGCCCTTGCCAGTTCCCCAGGGCCAAGGTGAGTCTAGGGGCAGGTGTCCAAGGGCAGGACAGGGCCCCAGTCCCTCTTCAAGGACAATAAGGAATTCAACTGGGGACATGCTGTGAATGACAACCACTCCTTTGGAAAGAGCTCATTTCATCCTTGATGCTAAAACTGGTGATTAGCACAGGGAAAGTTGGTAAGGACGACCAGGTCTGACATCCCAGCACCCAGGACAGGAAGCCAGAGCAGAGATTTGGGCACGTTTCTTTCAGGTGGCTTTTCCATGCAAGTATGACAAAGATGTGCACACACACTACACCCATGCAAACATGCACACACACACACGTGTGCACAAGCACACACACGTGCAGGACATTTACCCTGCCCTGTGGTATGTAATGGAGTGTGCACACCCACACCCGAGAAGAAGGCACGTCCACACACCTCTACACACACCTGAGTCCACTCTGTCTCTGCAGCCTCCCTTCCAGCATCTGTCCACGTCCTCACAGGGCCTAAATGACAAGGGACAGCCCAGGACAAGTGGCAATGGCCAAGTGAGTTCTTAGGACACCAGACAGCCCAAGCTGGACTCAGGGTTCTAGATGGGGAGGCTCTAGATGGGTTCTCCCTGGAGAGAGTCGGTAGACACCCTCAGCACTTGTCTCACCAGCAGCCTGCCAGGGCTGGTGGAGTTGGGGCAGCAGCAACCAGAGATACCTCAACATTGCCAAAGAGCAGGAAGGGCAACTGGAGATACCCCAACACTGCCAAAGTGTAGGGTGGGCGCCAGGTGATGCTCTAAAGGGACAGGAGCGGGGAGGGAGGAGGAAGGGGGCCAGGGACCCCAAGCACTTCTCATCACATAGTATCCGTCCAGCTCCCGTTTCACACACCAGGAGCTCTGGGACCCAGCACACTCTCCAGCCACAGCAGGGAAGCTGAGTCCTGCACCAGACCCTCATGTCCAACCTCAGCCTCCCAACTCCCCGGTACCCTGGCCTGCCAGCCACAACCCCACCACACCTCTCTTGGGGCTCCAGCACTAGGTGTGGGCTAAGCCCTGGGGGTACCCAGTTAGGCTGGCCTGGCCCTATCCTGGTGCACATCTCACTCTTAGCACGCACCTGTGTCCCATGGCTGTGGCACCTGACCTTACTTGTCATTAAGATGGATGAAATTAATTTTGAGTGTCCAGAACTCTGTGGCATACAGAGAGAGATTGATCAAAAATGGGCTTTCCCCCAGTCCTGCCTGTGAGCCCCATGGTAGGATGGGCTAGGGGATCAGGGCTCCATTAGGGTGTAGCTGGGGACACAAGACAGGAAGCAGGTGAGGCCTTGCCCTTAGCTTCTTTTCAGATGCCCCAAGGGCCCTGATGGGGAACCACAGTGAGAAAACCGAGTATAGGGTCTCCTGTCCTTCAGGCCACGGCCACTCCAGGCCCTCATGTAGGTGCCTATCTGAGGGGCACTCTGTCTCCACTTGCTGTATGACCATGGACAGCTGTTCAACCTCTCTAAGCCCCTCTTTCTGCAGACCCCAGACTCCCACCAGAGACAGTCCTTTGAGAGCCACTAGCTGGGACAAGGCTGGGCACAGGGATGGACATAGGCTCTCACCCCTTTAGACCCCCTCAGACGGATGGGATTCCACCCTGCCCTGGCTCCTAGGCTCTGATTTTCCAGCCGGCACATGAGCAGGAGTCCTGTTTCCGCAGGTGGCCAGTTTGCAGAACAGAGGACAGCAGAGGGCAGCAGAGGACCGTGTGTACTGTGTTCACAGTACTCACTGGGCACCTGGCCTCATCCCACCTCCCAGACACTCCAGACCTGGCCAGGTACTGCAAAGAGAGCCAGGCCTCACTCCTTACTCCTAACCTCAGCCCCTTCAGGCCTCTGCCCCTGTACTCCTGCACTGGCCCTCTTTCAGGTCCCCCACCTGCACACCTTCCTGGTACAGCTGGAGCCTGCACACAGGAGGCTCTGGAGAAGAGGTTCTGTCTAGCACCTTCTGGGTGGTACTCAAGATGAATGAACTCCAGGAGCCATAAAGTGTGTTTGTGCCAGCCCTACACAACACACTGCACGTCCCTCCAGCAACACGGAGACCCATGTCGGCAGGCCATCATCTACACATGCAGACACAGGACAGGCCCCTCCAGGGGCCCCCTCCATAGTGAGGACGCCACGTCACAGGGTGAGATCCAGGCATGACCCCTAGGGCTGGCCATGCTGGGCCAGGTCTAAGCATCTTCAGAGGCCAAACTTTCCCCATGGAGTCCCCACAAAGGTGGCCACAGTCTGTGCCCATGCAAGGCCACCTGGAGCCCAACGCTTGAGGCCCTCATGGCCCTGGCCAGTGGTCATTTCCCTCGTGTCCTCAGGGGGCTCCTCACGGAGGCCACTGGCTCCTGCTCCTTCCTATCAGCCAGATTCTGTCAGCCCCAGGGTGGCATCATGGAACTTGCCACTGAGACACCAGTATCTTGCCTGTAAGTAGGGTCCTTCTCCAAAACTGGGGAGGCCCACAGTCCTCACCCCAACCTGCCTCCTCTTGACTCACTCCTGTGCTGGTTCACTAGCCACACTCTGTCCTGCCCAGCCAGGGACAAGCAACCTTCATTCTCCCCCACTGGTCCCACCTCCCAACCCCATCACTAGGTCCTGAGCCTGCCCTACACAGAAGCTCCCAGCTGCCCCCTGCACCCATGCACTCCTGAGAAACCTCCTGGGGCCACCTATTCCCTTAAGGACCAGCCCAGGCGTCCAGCTGGGCCCAACCCTCTTCTGCAGTGGGGTGGTCTTAGCTCACTAGTGCAGATATGTCCCTGCCACAGTGACTGGTCAGGAATGAGCAGAACCCAGGCTGACCAGGTAATTGTGTCCAGGCCCAGGCTCCATGATAGTCCAGGCTGGTTCCCAAGGGAGGAGGTCCAGGTGGCTGAGGGACAACCAGGGTGACAGGTGCTGACGGGGGCTCCCAGAGGGTGAGGTAGGCCCTAGGGCAGCACCACTCAGGGAACCCGCAGGGCAGAGCTGAGCCCTGAGTACGCAGCACCTGAAACCTACCCTCTGGGACTTTTCCCAGTTATACAAGCCTGGAAGTCCCTCTCACCATGTCACAGATTGTGGTGGGTTTTCTGAGCCTTAGAGCCACAGACTCACTGTGTATTTTCTCTGTCCCTCATCCTACCCCAGCCCAGCCAGGCTCTTTGCTGAATGTTGGTCATTCAGATCTGCCCTGTATTGGAGTGACAATTTGCCTTTCAGCAGTGAGCTGGAGGGGGAAACAGAGCTAGGTGTGCCTGAGCCAAAGCCTTTGCCTCGCTCTGGACAGCTCTCTCAGTGGACCATGTGGGATAGAGACTTGAGCACCCCAGGAAAACCATGCTCTCCACAGAGGACAGGCAGGCTTGGGGTGCCACTCCCTAACTGGGAGCCCCAGGACTTGAAGATGGTGGTCCTTACATGTAAGAAAAAAGGGGAGGCTTCTGGGAGGCAGAGGAGGGGCATTGGGGAGGAACCAACTTCATGTGTAGGATCCTGAGGCATCTGCAGGACACCTCAGCACCAGCCTTACTCTCTTGATTACCCCCCCCCAAAATGCTACCTCCCCCAGCAGACACATGGAGGCTCCCCACTAGGGGCGGGATTAGGCAGGCCATTGAGTCCCTGAGTCCTGGTGGGGTGAATGCATGTTAAAAGCCTGTCTTTCCAATTACCTTAGCCAGCTTGCCCTGGGGATAATTAGCTCTCTGTGGCTCTGGTGTGGCCTGTGCCTCCAGAGGAAGCAGCAAGGAACAGTCCTGAAACAAGCACTTTGGTGCAGGACCTCGACACACCTGGTGTTCCCTAGGTCCCAGCACTGGTCCCCCAGACAGGCCCCTCTAGGGGTCAGTCGGTGGGCAGGAGAAAGGAACACTCCCTGGGACGTACTCCCTGGAGGTCATCGTACCCAAGAGAATCCTTTGTCCTCAACCCAAACCCTTAGGTCAGACTGTGGAGAGACTCCAACCAGCCCCTCCACGTACCCTATCCTCACAGCCCAGGAGCTCCTGCAGGCCTGGTCTGCCCACTGCTCCTCTCAACTCCACACTCCTGTCTTCAGGTGCACCGGGAAAACAGGGGAGGCCTCAACATCCACCTGTGTGGTGCTGGGTTCAAGGCTAGAAGGATTTTGGGGCCTATGGTGGCCTTGGTTGGGTCTCAGATGACTTCGAGAAGCTAGCAAAACCCTCCTAGGAACCCCAAAGCTTGCCTCCCTCCTCGGAGCTCAGGAATGACACCACCACAGGCATCTGCAAGGAGCCCCTTTGGCAAGCCCAACTTGAAAATGCACACACCACCCTCCACATCATCCGGCTTCCCAAGAACAGCAAGTGGCCTGCTCTTGCTAAGCACAGGCCTGGCAGCCCAGTGGGGTGGGGCCGGCTGATTTGCACCATCTGCCCCAGGGCACAGGCCAGGCTAGGCAGGGGGTACTACATCTTAGGTGAGCTTGGTGGGGACCCAGCTGAACTAGCTTTGCCAAGCTCCTCTCTGGCACATGGCATTTTCAAGGACAGGGGCATTTTGTAACAGGCGAGGCAACTAAGGAAAGGAAGCACCTTCCTACCCACTGTCAGAGCTGCCACTGACCCTGCAGACTCAGAACAAGGGCCTTGTGTCCTGGCCTTGCCCTCCAAGCCATGTGTCCCCTCCTATCCAGCCACTGGGCTTCCTAGACCCCCTATTGCTACTGTCCTGGGAGGCAGCCCCCACTGCCCCCCACATGGCACCTTCTGAGTAGGCCACCAAGAGGGTAAAGACCCCAGCTGGCATAGCCCCGCCTGTCCCCTCCCAGGAGGCTGCAGCTTGGTGGCCACCATCTCCCCACCATTGGGAGTGTCCTGCAGCAGGGTGTCTGGGGGAGGGTGAGGAGGATGCATGGAGACCCCTGTCATGCCTGTCTCTGACAGCCACTAGTAGGAGAGACAATGTGTGTCCTCACAGACATGGCATCCTAGGGCGGTGGCTGTGCCAGGGGACAGTCTGCTCACACAGGGGCCAATGGGGCATGGCAGGCACTGGGGGGCATCGAAGGTGCCCTGACCACACAAGCAGGTGGGCAGGTTCTGGGCTCATGGGTAGTCTGGGGAAACTCCACATCAGGCCAGCCTAGCAGGAACACTGACTGCCTCTCCCAGCTGTCTGACCCCACCTGTTTTCTCATCTCTAGAATGAAGTTGAGGTGGAAAGAAGTGAGAGGATGAGACATCCCACCCACTCTGGCAAGAGAAGGTGTCCAGGTGGGGTGGGAGAAGGCCCATGGAACCAGGAGGGAGCAAGTGGCAGCCATGAGAGGGCTTGTCTAGGCTGGAGTCCCAAAGTGGGGGGCAGTAGCCATAGCCAGGATGTGCCACTTGAATGTGGTGGGGTGTCGAGGAACATCACCCAGGCTCTCTGGGTCAGGGGTCCCATCTTTGAAAAGCAGGGGCCAGGGCGGTTCCAGAACTGTGTCCATGGAGAGGCTACCTGCCCACCTTGGCCAGCTCCCTCCCAACATACCCATGGCCTCTGACCTATGTGAGAGTGTCTCCTCTCACTCCTGCCCTGTCCCCTAAAGCCCTCCCTCCCCTGACTCAGGCTCAGCTGAAGACAAAACTGACCCAGTGAACAGTGCAAGGATGGGGTAGATAAGCTCAGTGGGGCAAAGTGGGTGTGGGGGGCAACCAGTCCGTGAGTCTTGGGCTCCAGGATCCCTGGGTCCTAAGAGGCTCACAGGTTGCCAGGTGGTTCAGATCTGGGCAGAGGGGACACAGCGGCTTCCCAGTGGCTCCCAACCATAGATGCCTGGTTCCTCACTGACATCTAGGGCTTCATTCCACCCCACCTGGGCTCAAACCACAGCATACTCACAATGCAGGTGCACTGCCCTGTTAGTTCTGAATTTCCAGTACACTCCTAGAATTCCGCAAATCCTGCCCCAATTTGGATATTTTTCAGGAAAGGAGATGTGGGTTGTGGGGGGTCAGGGCTGGAGGTAGGTGGGTCTCTTTTTTTCTTGCTCACTCTCCCCTTTCAACCTGGCTCAAAGATTTTAAAAAATGAAATAAAATTTCCACACTGCTTCCAGGTCTGGGTCAGAAGTCCCCTCATTGTGGTGCCACAGGTGGCATCTCCTGTGTTTGGGGGGCTCAGGTAACAGGTTTAAGCCCAGAGGGGAGCCTGGGAATGGAAGCCAGGAGCACCCCGTGCACAGCATGTGGGACCCCCGACTCCTAGGCCCAACCCCCCAGCCCCAGTCCAAGATGAGGAGCCATCACGCCAGGTGGCCTAGGGAGATGCCTGAGCTAGATAGGCCCTGGTGATCAAGCATCCACCTTCTTGCCTGGCCTGCCTCAGGGCTTTTGCACCTATGGCTCTTTCTGCTCCCATCTGGCTCCTTCTAGCTGCCTCTCCCACAAGGAGAGCCCCTGGAAGCACCCCTGCATTCCATTTCTGCAGGGCTGGTTCAGGTGGCATTTTCTCCCTCTTCGTCCAGCAAGTTCTCAGCATGCCTAGGTGCACAAGCCACGGAGACTAGGGCACTGTGGATGGTGGGGGGATCCTTCTCTCCCGGGGTCCTCTGAAGTCACTGCCCAGCCTGGGTACCCCCACTCTGTCCTCCCTTTGCCCACATGCTGTCCTCCTGGCCAGGCCCGGTGGGTCAGTGGTGTGCAGTGTGGGTGCTGCTCAGGTGCCCAAGCTACGGGGCAGGGGGCATGGCCTCAAGACTATGGCCTGGCCATGAGCGTGGGTGCAGTCTGTCTCCTGATGCTCCCTCCCCATAAATAAAAGATTCCCTTCCTCTTTCCAGCCTTGCGCAGCCGCTTGCTTGCTGGCCCAGCCCTTTGTGCCCACACGTTGCCATGGAGATGGGCGATTCAAAGGCCTGGCACTTCAAGGCTTCCCTCCTCTCCTGGCAAGCTGGGGCGGGGGTAGCTGAGATGGTTGCCCAAGCCTGGCGGTGCTGCCTCCTCCTTTCCTCAATCCAGCCAAATGCAGCCCCTCCCAGGGCCAGTGTGGGTGGCTGACTCTCTGCCCTGCCCTGGAAACAGGTGTGCTTTTGCAGGGACTTAATTCAAAGTTTGGTATAATGAAGGAAACTGAAGTAGGTCTGGGCCTTGGGGAGAACTGGCTCCCCTTGGTCACCCTACTGCACAGAGGGCACTGATAAGCAGGCTGGCACTTCTCACTTCCCTTGCTGAGCCCAATCGCCACCATCTGAGGGCTGCTTCCTGCTGGGGGCAGGCAGGGTCCTTAAGGCTCCAGGGTGTGGCCTTGGAGAGATGAGGCCCTTCCCCTCTGCCAGCATGGGATGGCCCAGGGCTGGCAGCTGGGATTTGAGACAAGCTGCATGGGGTGCCTAAACCAGAGACAGAGCCTGTCCCCTTGGAGCTGTGTGCCCTGCAGGTTGGTCCTGTCTCTGAATCACTGTCAAGGGCGACATGGGGTCTGTGAGTCTCCTTTACTCCGTTCTGTCATGAGTACCTCTCATACTTTTAATCTCCTGTGATCTACCCTTTAATCATGCAATTGGAAAAATCCACGGCAGAATTTTCTAGTTGCAACGCCTTCTCCCACCTTCCCTGTCATGGATGAAGAAGAGATGACTGTCTAGGCACTTGGACAGGTATAGTACTACTCTGGGCCTCAGTGTCCTCACCTGTATAATGGAAATGATGGTCCACTGCCTGGTGCAAGAGTTTCCTCTATGGGGCTGGGACACCCAAGTTAGCCCTGTTGACATCTGGGAGCTCATGTCCACCATGTCTGGGGATCAGGGCTCTATTCCGAGCCCAAGAACAGGACACCCCACTTCTTTGGGTAGACCCTGCCCCCTTGCTCCAGCCCAGGACCCTGGTGGATTTGACCAATCCCAGACCTGCTCCCCAGTCCCAGGGCAGGCCTGGCACTTGGCTGGGCCCCACGGGGGCTTCCTGAGAGTTGCAGGGTGCAGGGAGGGGAGCCAGGGAGAGGCAGCAGAGCTGGTAGCACCCCAGGCTAGCTCCTTGGGGCCTGGCCTCAAGCCCACCCTCCCTAAACTGGGTCCCTGCCCCAACTCAGCAACCTAACCCAGGGTACCCATCGCTCTCCCAGGCTGCGTGGATAGTAGCCCGGTCCTGACATCACCAGCAAGAGAGGGGTGTGGACACAAACACGATTGTGCAGGCAGTGCCAGTCAGCAGGGTTAAGCACAGCCTCAGATAACCCTCCCCATCACATCTGCCTCCTAGGGGGAGTTCTCCCTTCTGGAAGGGTGCTAGGGATAGCCCCAGGGCTCTTTTCAGTGGAAGGGTCCTCTGTCACCAAATGCCATGATGCTCCACAAGAAGCCCTCAAGCTCAGGTGTGAGGTGTCCAAAGATCAAGCTGGCCCAATTCCCAGCCAGGCTTGGGCCTCCTTGAGGTGCTGTCCAGTAGTGTCTTGGGTCAGAAAGTAGGAGATTTAGTGGACAGGTGGGCCTCAGGCTGGGTCAGGACTTGTGCTCCCCAGGCAGGAGGCATAGTGTGTGTCAGCTGCCAGTTCCCCAGCTAAGGATGAGTCTTTGGATTGTTGGTCTGAGCCATACAGGCTCCATGCAGTGTGAGTCTGCAGGCAGCCAGTCCAGCTGGGCCCCAGGACTTGTCAGGGCAATGGGGGGCTGTGGCTGCCTGTAGGCTTCAGAAAGGGCAGACCCCCAGGGCCTGGCACATGCAAATTATTAACAGAGCTGGGCCCTCCCCACTTTCTCATGCCGAGCACTCCTGGGGGATGTGAGCTCCCAAATGTCACCAGGGCTAACTTGGGTGTCCCAGCCACATAGAGGAAACTCCTGCACCAGGCAGAGCCCCACTTGGCCCCCCACTGGCCAAGTGCTGCTGCCCTCCCTGTCCTGCAATTGAGTTAGATGGCATCTGTCTTGTCTACAGGGCCCCACCAAAGCACCCAGCCACTCAGCCAGGAGTTCAGGTGTCAGCACAGGACTCTGTCCTGGCCTGCCACACCTTCAAGCCAGGGCGTCACCCACCACACTCTGCTTTCTGCAAAAGAGCAAAAGGAGGCCAGGGAGGCCAGAAAATCAACGACAGCCACATGGGAGAGGGCCAGCGGGTCTGAGGCCTCCACCCCTGACCTCCCAAGAGTTTCAAAAGGCCAAGCCCATGTGCATGCACACTGGGTACCATGGGGACAGGGCTGACTTTGGCCCACAGGGAAGGGAGGCCAGGCCAGGTCTGTGGTGTAGGGGAGCCCTTGGCAGAGCCACTGCTACGACTGAGCAGGACAGAGGGAACAAACAACCCACTAGGACCCTCACTACCAGGGAGAGCTCTTCAGAGAGAGCCAGGCCAGGCCGTTGGTCCTGTGAGGAAAGGACCTCTGGTCAGCTGAGCAGGGGCAGGCTGGGTCCTGCTGCTTGGTTCCATATACTCTGGATTTTGATAACAAGTCCGTCATTTTTTGTAAAATAAACTTTTTAATTTTAGAACAGTTTTATATTTGCAGGAAAATTGAGAAGACAATACGGAAAGCTGCCATATACCACACACCCAGGTCCCTGCTGCCAGCATCTGATATCAGTGCAGGAGCTAGGACTGCAGCCTGTCCACCAACCAGAGTCCAGGCTCCACTCCTGCTGCCTCAGTTCTCACTTGGGCTCATTTTTCCATTCCAGGATCTGACTCTTGGTCATGAGAACACCCCTAAAACAAGGGGACACAGACGTGCATTTGGTCATCTGGGCCTCTGGCTTCTCTCTCACCCAAGATGCCCTGTCCTGGCCCCTAGGCATTCAGGGCCTTTCCCAGGAGGCTGTGGGGGTGTAGATAGGTGGTGCCCTTCCCCTCCTTATTTGTGGGGAGCCAGAGACACCCTATGGGTGATCACCCACTGTGATGTGGGGTGGCTGCTGTATCAGCCACGCGATGCCCAGCACCCAGCAGATAGGTGATGGGGCTTTTCCCCACTCAGGTTTAGTCAGGCACTGCTGGGCTCCATGTCCCCACCTAGACTGTGAGGCTCCATATGGGGCCTCCCTGTCCTAGATCCCAGCGGGGCAGAGCTGGGGGGAAAGGTCTGTACCCGAGGGCCCATGGAGGGCCTCAGGTGCCAAAGGTTTTGAGGCAACTACCCCATCTCTCACACCAGGTCTTATCCCCCAATTTCATCCCACCAACTGCCACTCTGACTTATCTGCCCCCCACACACACTCCCTCCATTCCTTGCCACTCAAGATTGCTTTTCTCTGCAATCCTCCTCATCCCCCTCATCCCACCCTCCCCATTCCCATGGATTCTCCTTGTCAGGAAGTGGTTTTCACTCCCTTTCACCATCAGGGAAACTGAGGCTGGGAAGGCAAAGAGACAGCCCAGAGCCATGTCGGTGGTTTGCTGGTGGCCTGCGACACATGGAGACGGCTGTGGTGAGACATTATGGAGTGGGCAAGGATGGTCACAGCCACCGACCAGAGGTAGTGAATCCGTGGTTGAGGCCTGGGGACAAAGTGAGGCCCCTGTGTCCCACCCCACCCTGAGGAACCTGGGGCTGCTCCTGAGAAGTGAGACAAGAGGCTAACAACAGCAGGTCTCTGCTAACAGGGCACTGATGGAGACAAAGGGGGGAGTGAGTGCTAGGAGTACTTGGCACCAGACCCAGTAGTGGGCTGGCCTTGAGAGCCTGCCCATAGCCACATCAGCTGTGGCAGCAAAATGGATGGGCGTCAGTTGTTTTATTTTAAAGCATACTTTTATTCGCTATTTTGAACAGATCCCTTCTCCTTTCCCATCTCCAGCTACCTGACAGCACCAGATGCACCTGTGGTGTCCCCAGCACCCACAGGGAATTCCCCACCTTGACAAAGGCTGCCTGCCCTGCCGTGGGTGAGGGGAACTACCTTACACTGGAACTTAAATTTGCACCTTTATTATTTCTTGTGAAGTTTGACAGCTTTATCTCTTATCTTTGCCCATTTTTCTCTTCATCTGTTGGCCTTTTCCTTACCAATTTGTATATATAGAACCAAAAACATCCCTCTGTGAGATGAGTTGCCAATATTTGTACACTTTGTTGTTTATCTTTTTGTTTTGGTTTTTTCCTTCCACACATCTTCCTTTTATTTTTATGAGGTTGAACATATCCATCTTTTACTTTATGGCTGCTGGGTTTTATATGATTCTTAGAATGATTTCAAGATTATGTTTTTTTTTTATTCCATGTTTCTTCTAGTAGTTTCATGGTCTCAGTTTTACTTTTTAAATATTTGGTCCATTTGGAACTTACTTTAGTGTCAAGGAGTGAGGTAGAAATCTGAGTTTCACCCACATGCCAATTTAGTTATCCTAAACCCAGATATTGATTGTGTGTTCAGAATTACTTATTGAATATTCCACCTTTCCCTTCCAGATTTGCCCCCCGACCCACCCATAACTGCATTTGCATCTCTTTCTGGACTTCCCAGTCATCTGACTATCTGAGGGCTGTATGATGACCATGGTCTTAAAACACAATTTGGTTAGGGTACTCTTATTATTTTATGTAAACTTCAGAATTGGTTCAACAGGCCTCCTGATTCATTTATAAAGAACAAGCAATCAGAGCTTCAGCCATGCTGGAGAATAGGCCATATGTCTCTACACTGGGTTCATCACACTGTCTTGTGGCCTTGACTCTTGCTCTCTGGGATGCAACCATATCCAGTGGATGGAGTACATGGCTCAGTGCTGCCTGCAAGGCTGGACTTGGTTCTTCCTTTGGCCATGGGGTAGAGGACTGTCCCAAAGGGAATGGCCAATGCAGAAGCCCTTCTTTCTGGATGTCCTCACTTAAGGTTAGTCCAGGACAAGCTGGGAGGCTCTGCAGCCCCAAGTTTGGTCCCCCTGCACACTCGTGCCTCAATAGAACTGGCCTGACCCTGCAGACCTGGCCCCAGAGGCCCCCTGGCCAAGCAGCCCCAGGAAGACAGGGCTGTCCAGGAAGGGAGCTGCACCTGTGGCAGGCACTGTGGCCACTCTGCTGAGCCTCCAAATTCTTAGCTGAGAATCCAGAGCAATGAGAGTCTCTAAGAAAACTGAGCCTCAGGCAGGCTGGTTGAAAGGGGCAGCTGGGAGCCCAGGACCCAGGACACAGGCAGCCCAGGTAGCCTGTTCTCAGCCATATCCCCAGGACCCTGGCTCACCCCCTGGGAGAACTTTGCCCTGCTAGACTGGATGGTTTAGTGGGTGGGCACCAAGCAGAAGGTGGGGTCTGGGCAGACCCCAGATGTCCTGATGCAGGCTGGAAGAAGTGCCTCTGAGGCTGGCAGCGAACCTCGGCCAGCCTGGACTGTCAGCAGAAATTCTAGCTAAAAATACCCCAGTCTCAGAGGCCCGCCGGCTGCTGCATCCTCCTCAGAGGCCTCCTTCTCATACCAGGCACCGCCTATGTGCCCCTCAATCTCCTGCCAAAGAGGTTGGTTGCCCATTGGACAACAGAGAAAACTCAGGCCCTGTGCCCACTGGGTCCCAGACCCAATCTGGTCTCCGGGGTGGTCCACAAAGACCTCTGTCTCACCAATGGCCAAGGCTGGCCCCACCCTGCTCCCTGCCTTTGACCCAAGAAGGGATGAGGTGAGACTCAGTGCGGAATCAGCTCAGGTAAGGGTGAGGGATCTTTTGGCCCCACCATGCAAAGCTTCCTGTCCTGCAGCTCTTGAGGGCAGAGCCATTTGCTGGGGGGCAGAGACCCGAGGGCTTGGTCTGAGTCATCCAGGCAAGATGTGGGGTGCCAGGGAGGTGCTAGATGTGCCCTGCCCAGTCATCCCTGTGGGCTTCCACAAAGACATTCTCTTTGTTCTGGGATGGCTAGCTAAGGGACCCGCAGCAAGGCCCTCCTTGCTGGGACTCAACTTCTTCACCTGTACCCTGTCAGGATGGGGGCAGTGAGGTCACTCTGTGGGGATGAGGGAGTAAAGCTGGAGCCAGACTCCCAGAATGTCTGTTGAATGACAAAATGACTGAGGAAGCAATCAGATAAAGGCAGTGAGGGAAGGCAGCGCCTCCATGCTGCCCCTTCTGTGGGACCACTGAGCTCTGAGTCATGCTGGCCCTTCTATGTCCTGGGCAGGGCACCGTGAAGTGAGCCCTTGGCTTCTCTATCTGGGAAATGGAGCAAATCTGCATGCTCTGTGGATTGTGGGGCCCAAAAAGAGGGGTTCAGGGGCCCAAGGAGCCCTGGGAAGAGCAAGGCAGGTCCCTGGCCAGCCAAGGCATCCAGAACAAAGAACAGACCTGAGCTGGCCTGCAAGAAGAGCCCTCACTCTAGCCCCAGGATATGTCTTCAAGGCCTGCCCTGCCCCCACCTCCGTCCACTCCAGCTGACAGCTGTGGCTGTGCCCAAGCCTGCCTTCCCTGGCCTGTTGGGAGCTCACAAGCACACTCAGCAGAGCCCCTCCCCCCACCACGACCCGGTTTTGACTGCCCGCTGGGCTCCTGGTGTGAACAACATCTCCCAATTTAGCTGTCACTGCCAGGTGGGTGGCTCTAGAAGGATCTGCATTCCCTGAAGGGGTGGGGGAGGGACAGGAAGCCACAGCAGATGATGCCTTTGGGCACAGCCCAGGGACCCCACCTTGGAGCTCTGCCTATACACCAGACTTTGGGCCCTCAGGGACCAGAAGTGTCCGATTCATGCCCACCCCCAACCCAGGCTGGCCTCCCCAGACAGAAGCCACCAACTCAGCTACACCAGTTGGGAGACAACCCTAAGCACATCACTGGTGACCAGAGTACCCCAAGCTCATCCCAATTAGGGACTTTACTCTTCCTCTGGGAACCAAGAGAAGGTAATAGAGCCAGTTGTGGGATCCAAGGGCCACCACTGGGTGTCCCACCCAGCTTGAGTCTCCTCCACTGTCCTGGCCCAGGCTCCCATCCTGTAGACGGACCACAGGGGATCTGGTCCAGGGTTGGGGAGGCAGAGGTGAGAGCCATCACTGCGAAATTCTCACACTGGCCTTCAGGGGGCAGGAGGTGCATGTAGCTAGGCAGGAGCTGTGCACAGTGTGGCAAAATTCAGGATGCCCTCTCAGTACAGAGGGTGGAGGCATTTGGAGATGGGCTAGCTCAGTGGGATGCTCAGGGACACTGCCAGGGGCTGGGCTGCCGGTCCCTTCCCTGTACCAGTCCCAGTTGCTGCTGTGTGTGGCTTTGATGAATAAAAGATGAGGAAGCAGATTAATTATGGCTTAATATGCACCAAAGTTGGGCAGAGGGACTCATTGGAATGGGAGCCCTCAGGGGGCACAGAGCTACTGAGGAAAGGCCAGGACACTCTCTGCAGCCCTGAGGCTAGGAGAGGGTGAGAGGCTTCTGGAGGAAGCAGGGGCTGCCAGGGTAA
Organism: Perodicticus potto; assembly: GCA_963574655.1. Classification (NCBI taxonomy): domain Eukaryota; kingdom Metazoa; phylum Chordata; class Mammalia; order Primates; family Lorisidae; genus Perodicticus; species Perodicticus potto. Next base: position 76,082 of record CAUYRH010076870.1, read on the forward strand.
GGAGTGTCCAAGGGAGGCTTCCAGGACATGGATCCACCCAAGCCCTTCACAGATCTCCATTTCCTGTCTGGAAAATAGTGGTGGCAGTGGTGTCTACAGCACAGGACCAAATGAGACTACATACTTAGCAGGCTTGGCATAGAGTCCTCTTGGGCCTTGGGCACACAGCCGCCCTCCATGGTGACAACAGATGTCAGGCCGGCACCCCCCAGCTCCCTGGCACTAGGACCACATCCCTAGCCGCCCACACAGAGTGCAGGGAAGGGCCGGTCACATTGGCACACTTATGCAGCAGGCACACATTCACCACATGACCTTCGAGCCTCGTCCTGGTCTCTCCTCACATTTTACTGGAGTGATTCAGGATGTATGCACCAAAGACCAAGTTCCCTTGCTCCCCCACCCCTCCCAGGAGGACACTGAAGGCCTGGATACCTGTGGGGACTACATAGATTTGCCTGAGCAAAGCCATCACAGGTCTGTCTCTCCAGGATGGAAGCAAGCCTCCCCACGCCCCCAAAGGCAGCAGCCTTCCAAGGAGGTGAGCCATGTCCCTGCAGGCCCAGGACTGGCCACAGTAAAGCATTGCTTTGCCCCAAGCTGGGTTCTGAGTGGACATGAAGGTGTGAGCAAAAGTCCTGCACTGCCATGTTGGGGCCCCATGAGTCCTTTTAGGAGACAAGAGAGGTAGGTAGAGGAGGGACAGTGGCCAGCTGACCACACGCAGAGGCATCAGTGTCTGCCTCATTTGCGTGCTGCACCCAGCTCAGAGAGTCTGAGGGCTGGGCCAGGTCACATAACCATGTGGGGCCCTCTCAGGTCTCACTTGCTGGTGGTGGAGGCTGAGTCCTGGGTGCAGCTGGGAGGTGAGGGGCCCTGTGGCAGCCCCAGGCCTCCCTGAAGCACACAGAGGGTGGAGAGGGCTGACAGGAAGCCATGGCCTATGTTTGTAGGGTGTGGGGATTGGTACCAATTCAGGCAGAGGACTGTGTAGCCCTGTGGCCCAACCCCAGGCTGGGCATGACAGGCCTGTCCAGTCTCCAACTCACTCCTGATCTCCAGGGCAATGTGTCTTAAAAGCTTGGGAGCTCAATCTGCTCAGCCAAATGGCCTGTCCTCTCAGCACCCTGGCTGTACTTCCCAGGAACTAAGTGGTGTAAATCCCCATGAAAGAGGAGGTGGTGGCCAGGTTCTGCCCACAGGGTCTCTGGGTCCTTCCACAGGGTTAGTCCACAGAACTGGCTGTGCCCCTCAACCAGAAGCTCCAGCCCTATCTAGCCCTCTGTATTGGCCTCTAGCCAGCTGTCAGTTGCCCACCCTCCCTTGCCTGTTGGGTCCTGAGGGTGATGCCTCCATAAAGACTTGCCTAGAGAGTTCTCCATCCCCCATGCTCCACCCCCCTGCCCCCCAAGAACCCGCTCAGCACTGGCCTGAACTTATCCATCCCAGCCAACAACCAGAAGTAGAGCCCAACCTCCTGCAGCAAGGGCGCTGGCCAAGGTGCTGACCGTGGGCACAGTGGCACTTCCAGCTCCTTCTGCAGGCCTCGGCCCTGCTCTCACTTCACAGACCTGTGGACAGGTGAAGGCCCAGGTGCCAGCCTAAAACAACCTGGAACAGCCAGGCTTGGCTGCTGGAGAGGGCTCCAATGCTAGAAGCCTCCACAGCACCACTGGCTCCTCATTCACTCCCATGCCACCCTGATCCAGCTGCTGTAGAAGGGGTGGAGTTACAACCTGCAGCCATGGTGGGCTGGGTCACTGATCATGAAAGCCCCCCATGCCCAGTCAGCAGGAAAGGGTCCTCTCAAGTGCCCTCTGCAGGCACAGGGCAGCCTAAGACTGGGGCCTGGACCACACCAGCCCTGTCCTCAGACTGATGGCCACACGATCTCTCTACTGGACAAGGTGTCCCTGCAGGAAAAGCTCAGGTCCTAGTCTGGGGGCTGACAAGACCTAAAGGAAGGGTGCTGGTTTCAGGGTCAGGCTTCAGCTTCTCTCTGACTTTGGGAGCACAGCCTCAGGTTCCTTGTTTGTGTAATGGGTGACAGAGCTCCTGTGTGGCTGCAGGAGACTAACTGAGCCACCAGGGGCCTAGCTAGTGGCCCCCAGCAACCAGAACCCACTGGAGAGGTGGTGGTGGGTGTACACCCTGCCCCTTCAGGGTCTAGGAGCAGAATGACTGGGGGTTCTGGGCTCCATCTTATCTCCCATGTGCCTGAGAATTGAGTGCACTCCACAATGGCCCAGAAAACCAAGGCTGAACAAGGGTGGCAGGGACAAAGCAGGCAGAGGTGTGGTCAGGGACACAGAGCAGCAGCCACAGGAGTCTGGGCACTGCAGCCTTCACATCAGGTCAGAGGACCAGTCCAGCATGCCAGGCAGATGGGAGCTGGAGCTCTGGAGATCCTGCTTTCCTGGGTAAGGTGAGTGGGCCACCAGCCCTGAACTCTGCTCATCTCCCTCCATGGTTGGGGCCATGTCTAGGAGGAGGCAGAATATACAGAGTGGCCCAGTCACCATGTCTCTCTGCTTCAGGTCACCAGATGAGGCTAACAAGTCTCCAGCCACAGGGAGAAGCCAGGATCTGGCCTCAGGCTGGTCCACAGGCTTCCTTGGGTCAGGGTCCTCCAGCCTGGCACCAACTCCACCAGCTTTCATCCACATTGTCCCCTCACCTGCAGGGTGGGTTTGGGGAGGCTGAGGCTGATCTGGCTCCCAGTGCTCTACCCCTGGCAGGGCAGCCTACAGGACACCAGCCTGGCAGTGGTCTGCAGAGCCCAGGATGCACCAGGTGCTCATCTGTGAGGCTGTGTAGATCCTCCCAACAAGAAAGGGAGCTGGGACACCCAGACGTGTGTTTGTGAGGGTGGGGTAATCACTGGGGTCCCTCAATTGTCACTGGGGGCTGGCTTGGTGGAGAATGGGGGACACTAAGCAGGTGGGCTTGGGGAGGGTCTTCTAGGTTTGGAGGCACAGAAGGGAAGAGGCAGGGGACACCTGTGGGATTAAGAGTAGGATGAGGCTGGGTCCCATCTCAGTTCTGGGATGGTACAGAGAGGGGTGCAAGGGTGAGTGGGCTCCCCGGAAGGGCCAACCCTGGAACTTTCTTAAACGTCGAGCCTCCTTTTACTTACTGAAAAATGGAGACGGTCCCATTCCGGAAAAGGGCTGCTGTAGAGGGATAGGGGATCAAGAATTTAGCGGGGCAAGTAAGGGGTAAGCCCAGACAGAGACCTGGGGCACTCCTCCCATCCCCAGGCCTCGGGACAAAGCCCTCGCGGGTTCGGGCCCACCCAAGCCGGCACGCCCTCCAGCCCGCTCCCCCAGCCAGCTCTGGCCCGGGCCGCCATCCCCGCGGCCGCCTGCAGGGGCCGCCGCCTCTTCAGGAATGCGCCGCCTTTGTCTGGGGCGGCGCGGCGCCTGAGCTGCGGCCGGTGAGCGCCTCCTGCGGCCCGGCCGGCGCCCCAGCCCCGCGCCGCCCCCGCCCCGCCGCGGCCCCGGCCCGGCCGCCCGCCACCCTCGCCCGGCCCTGGCCCAGGTGAGCGCCCCGCCCGCCGCAGGCCCCGCCCTGCCCCGCCCCCGCCCCGCCCTGCCCCGCCCCCGCCCCGCCCCGGCCGGCGGGGGGACCCGGCGGCTTCCTCGCGCGTCAAACCACATGATCCCATAAAACATTCATCCGCTCTCGGTCCGCGCCTCGAGCGCCCCGCTAGTCCGCGCCGCCGCCCTCACTCTACGCGCCCGCGGCCCGAGCCCAGCCCAAGGCGGGCGGAGCGGAGCGCGCCGAGCCTCGTCCCGCGGCCGGGCCGGGGCCGGGCCGGAGCGGCAGCGCCTGGATGCGGACCCGGCCGCGGGGAGACGGGCGCCCGCCCCAAAGCGACTTTCGGTCCCCGACGCGCCCCGCCCGACCCCTACGATGAAGAGGGCGTCCTCCGGAGGTGAGTGACCGCGCCGCGCCCGAGCCCGGCCGACGGGGGTAGGGGTCAAGGGGGGTGGCTCGACCCCTCCCCTCGAGCTCAGGGCCCGTCCGAGCTGCCGAGGCTAGGGGAGTGGTGCTGGGTTGCCGGGAGGGCCACCGCAGTGCTGCGCCGGGTTGGAGCTGCGGGCGCCCCGACCCCGGGAGGGCGGAGCCGGCGGCAGCAGGAAAAGTTGCCGCTTCCCGGGAAAGTTGACAGCGACGGTGGGGCCAAGGATGATGGTTCGGGGTTCCTAAGGCTGGGCCAGGTCCTCTGGTGGGAGCAGCGGGCTGGAAGGGCGGCGTCTGACTTCGGGGCGCCCCGGCTGCCAAGGAGTTAATAAGCCGGGTTTGCAGAAACGCGGGTACCGAGGAGGGGCAGGGGGGTGGGGGTGGGGGGCGCCTCCTCTCTAGCCTCTCCCCGACTTGGCCCAGAACCTCCTGTTTCTCTGAGGTCAGGCCGCAGCGGGATGAATGGGGGCGTTGGCAGCAGTAGAGGGCGCGAGGGACAGGGGTGTCCCAGCGCCGCCTTCCTAGGGCAGCGGTGAGAGGAGGCAGCAACGCACCCCCATCAGCAGCCTGAAAGCCCCTGAGGGGTGCAAAGGGCGGTGGGGCTTACAGCATCCCCTCCCGGGCGGCCCTTCTGGGACCCCTCCCCCAACCTGGCATGAGGTCCCGGAAGTGGGGGCAAGGGAGGGTGGGCTTTGTGTGAGTAGGCTTCCCTGCCTGGAGGCGCTCCCCAGGTGCCCTCCGGCTGCCCTGCTCGCGTCCACCATGCCGCAGGCTGCACACGTTTCTTTGCACGTGCACGTGTCTACACAGGCTGCACACTTGCACAGGCATGTGCACGTGCACACCGCCTGCCCCAGCGTGCACATGCACACAGACTGCGGCTGCACACAGGGACTGTGAGGGTGCACATGCCTGTTCTCGCCCCCAGCCGCCCGCCCGCCCACCGCCAAGCACACACATGCAGCATGCCTGCCTGCCATGGTCTCCACCCTTAGCACATGCTGGGGTCTTTAAGGAAACCCACTCCCACACCCACATGCTCATGTGCTGGGAGAGGTTCAGGGCAGCTGGGTCCACATACAGGGGCGAGTCACCCTTAGTGCCGCCACTGTCTACCTACCCTTGTGTCATGGGCATCTTTCTCTTCATGCCCTGTGGCGTGCATGTGCATGTGCGTGTGCGTGTGCGTGTGTGTGTGTGTGTGTGTGTAAAAGTTCACATGCATCTGCACGTGTGTGTCTGTACGCGTGCCCGGGCGTGCCTGTGGGCACACGGCGTATGTCTCTTTTCCTCTGGGAGTGGGTGCCCAGGCGGGCTGTGGCCGAATATGGAGCAGGGACCCTGGAACATGTATTGGGGGCTTCTGGGAGAGCCCCCACCACCAGGGTGGGAGGTGCAGGGTCTCCCAGCCACTCCCACCCACTAGTGTGGGGAGTGGTAACCCATGGTAGGCTGGAACCAGCCTGGGTGGGGAAGACCCATTTTAAACCTGAGATAAGCAGACCAGACCCTGGGCACACTTGGCTGCCACTGCAGCTCAGCTGACTGGAGCAGGTGACTCAGAGGGGCCTGTCTCCAGCACCTTGGGTCTCCATGTCAAGGACCTCCCTGGTGAGTGGCTCCTTACCTCAGGTTGTGTGGGGCACTGAGCAGGGGAATGTTGTGCCAGGTGAGGGATAAGGATCCAGTTAAGCCACTTGAACTCTGGGGAAGACCCCAGGCTGGGACTCAGAGAGGTGCCAACATCTCCTGCTGTCCCAGCCACTATCACTGTCCTCATTCAGAGAATGACAGGCAGGTCATCCTTGCAGGGCATGTGGGTATAAGACATGCCAACAATGGAGGGGCGGCCAGAGGACAGGTGCCCAGGATGGGGTAAGCAGTGGGGCTGGCCACGGATTTTTTCTGAATTTCAGTCTCCCTTTCTACAAAGCAGGCACTCTCCTGATCCTGCTCCACTGAGGTGAGGAGAAAATGAGCCCCTGTGCCAGGGCTGCACTGAGTGGAAGACAACATTTTGACTCCACCTAACAGAATAGAGCTAGGGCTTAGATTTGGGTCGAGGCTCAGCCACCTGCTGGTGATGTGACTTTGGATGACAGGTCACCTTTCCCTGTCTCAATCTTCCTCACCTGTGGCATGGGTCAGTAATCCGGGGTCGTTGGGGACACTTCAAGGCTACGCCCCCAGGGAGTTGGCTCAGCTTCCCCCATGGAGTTCTGACTCTAATGCTTCTGTCTTCAGAATGCCCCAAACACCTCCACCCACCCCACTCCTTGGGGGTCTCTGGAACCCTAACACTGCCAACTGGACCCCTGCCTCCAACCTATTCACAGAAGGGGCAGTTAAAGCCCCTAGAGGGAGGTGACTGGGCCAGGGCCACAGGGGAGCAGAGTAGGAGGATGGCCAGGTGCGGAGCAGGGAGTGTCTGAAGGCACTAGAGGGGTATTTCCCAAGCTGTGCAGCTTCCCCACCCTCCCCCTTGCCACTTGAGGGGCCTGCAGGACCCAAAGCTTCAGTTTCCTTATGGCAGAGTCCTTCTGTGGGAACTGGCCCTCTTCCTGTGGTCACGCAGTGAGAAGAAGGGAAGACGCATGCAGAGGGAGTCCGGGCCAGCAGGTCTCAGCAAGGAGAGGGCTGGACTTGTGGAGGGTTTGGAGAAGCCCCCCACTCCAACGAGGAAGGCCAGGGACCATGGAGGGTAGAGGAAGGTCCTGAGAGGCTGGGAGCTGACCCTCAAGGGGCCCAGGGTTTGTTTGCTTTTATTGCTAGTGACAGACTACCTGTGAGGGGCAGGCTTGCCCACAGACGGCATAGCCCCCAGCACCATCCCTTCCATGTTGCTGCCTAGGGCTTGAATTCGTGGTTTTGTGGAATGGACTCCTATGGGCAGCCAGTTCAGCACAAGAAATGTCAGCCTGGCGAGGCTAGGATGGGCGGGAGGCAGAGGGAGCCCTCCTGCTGTCCTGGCTTGGGGCCCGGAAAGTCCCCATGGGACCCTCAGTCTGTGCATCCAGAAAAAGGGTCAGGAGAAGGGAGCACAGGAAGGAGTTCCAGGGTGACCCACTGGACACGTGAACAGTGTGTGTGATGCAGCATACGCGCATGTGTGAGCAGTGACACATCCTGGCCTTTCAGCCTTGGCTTGGCTTACCAAGGACTTTTGGCACTTGGTAGTGTCAGATGAATGAGTTCATGCGGCCCTACCCCCAGCCCCCTGAGCCCTGATCTCTGACCCCCAGGCTTCCAGAGGGTCAGGCAGTGCCCCTGCCCTACAGCCTGAGTGCACCCACACCCCAGCCAATGTCACTGGTGCCTTCCAGCAGCCAAATCCCAGGTGCCACATTTGCTCACAGCCATCCATTCACTAACTCACTCACTCATTCGTTCCTGGCCTATGAGATCCTACCCTGAGCCAGGCAAGTGAAGGAGTGTTAAAAAAAGAAAGAGAGAAAGAAAAGAAAAAAAAGAAGGAAAATAACCATCAAGGGAGAAGATCCTTGCCATCTCAGGTTTCTAGGATTAAATGCTTTAAAGGGCTGTTGTTTAACAGAGTGACCAGGGCAAGACTGGCTGGGGGGGTGTCCCACCCCTGATACTCTCTCCACCCCACCCCATCCCCCACAGTTTTCTTCTTGGTCCTGGGGCCCAGCTGGGTCCCACCACACTAGGTGTTTTGTGCTGCAATTTATTCTTTTTCTTCTTTTTTCACTGTATTTTAAACATTTTGCACCTTGGAAACTATTCTTGTGTATCATGGGTTTACTGGTGTGTGTGGAATCTCTTCCTGAGGCTGCACCATGATTTATCTATACAGACCTACATTGGCCTCCACATTGCCCACAGCCGAGCAGCTGGGCTGGGGAGATGCAGGCACACCTGCCCCAAGCATGTCCCAGCTGGCACCTGCCATGCCTGGGGGCTAGTCTTGTGCCCCTGCCCTAACACTTGGGCCAACATCTGGAGACAGAGCGCAGGGCCAGATCCTGGACCCCTTGCCATCCTACAGGGGCTTTGACAAACATGGGCCGGTCAAGTGGACCACCAAGGTGAGTGGGATTTGCTTCCACCCATCAACCAAGATTCCAGCTCTGAGGATGGCTGTTGCAGCAGCGATCACCGCTTCTCTCCTGCCTCTCTTCACACCATGTCTGGACTCCCTGGCCATGACCTGCTGGGGGGTGATGATGGTGTTGTCTCACAGCTGTGTCCCATCTGATGAAGGCAGACCATGGCCCTGGGGACCTGCTGGCACACCTCATGGAGTGGCCTTCGGGAGCTGCTGAGCCTGTTGGCCCAGGCGGGCCTGACAGGCAGTGAGCCCCTCCCCCAACACGTGGAGCTGATCTAGGATGTGGGGGTCTCAGGAGCTGACCCACCCTTGTTCACAGCAGCCTGCCAGGTGTCTCCAGTGCTCCCAGCTCTCTGGTCCGCCCCCTGGCATTCTTAGCTGGCTGCCTTGACTTGTATCCCGTGGAAATGTAGGTCCTTGAAATGTTGGTGGGTATTGAATAAGGGTTTTAGGGTCAAATTGGAACCCATTGGATTAAATGATATCATTGGAGCTCCTTTACTGTGGGTCCTCCATCCAGGACACCTCCCTAACACGCCTCCAGCCGAGCCCCACCTGCCTGAACTCCCCCATGGCTGCCCCCAGACAAAGCCTCAGCCCCTCCATTCTCAGGGCCTAGACCAGAGGGTCTCATATAAGCACCTTCCCCTCTGCCCTCACCAGGGAGCCCACACCCCCAGGGCCTCAGTTGTGGAGTGGGGTAAGCAGTGCCCTATTTGATACATTTGAGGGCCTAGTGTGCCCAGGAGCCTGTTTTAGGAAACTGTGGCTGAGGTCCCTCAGCAGGTCAGAGGGAGAAATCTCTGGGCCCCCAGCAAGGACTGTAGGATGGGTGAACTGTCCCACACAAACTCCCCACCCTCAAGGCACCTAGTGGGCAGAGGGACCACTGCTTCTCCCAGCAGTGTGAGGCAATGTGCAAATTTAACCTTTGGATTTATGACTCCATTTCTTTGCAGCAAATGTCACGGGAAATGTCAGGCCAAGGCTGAAGCTGGGCAAGGGGCCCACTGAGGAAGGGATGGGGCTGAGCAGGCTGGAGTACCGAGGAGCTCAGGCTGGAGTGGGGGTCCAGGCCCTCACCTCCTCCCAGGAGCCGTCTCAGATCGCCCCTTGCCTGCCTGGTTCCCCAGCTCTGTGTCTTCAATTTGTCCTGACCGATGTGACCTTGTTGACATGTTTTCTTTATTTGCCTCCTACTGGGGCCCAGATGGGGCCAGCATGGGGGCCTGCCGGAAGTGGTATCCCTGGGTCAGTGCCCTCTGGGTGGGAAAATGCTCCCAGTCCTCAGCTTGTGGCGTGTGGCGCTCTGGATATTGCAGGTGGGGACTGAGTACAGGGCCAGGGTGAGGGAAGTGCTGGCCTATGGCAGCCCCAGGCCCTGGAGCAGGCCCCTCCCTGCACATAGTAGGTGCTCAGTGAGAAAGGCAATGAGTGGATATGGAAGCCGTGGAGGTGGATTCCAGCTGGGAGTCCATGGCCCCCAGATTTATGGGGCCCCACCCTCTCCTAGTGTCAGATCCTCTTCTGAAGCCACAGCCTGGCACTGACCCCTAGGTCCTGGCGGTTAGTCGGTGACCGGTGACTGCCATATGCTGGCTTGAGCGAGAGGTGGTGGGGGCAGACTTCCTATCTCTCTCATCTTTCTCCCTTGCACACTCAGCTTCCTCTCCTGGGCGGCCCAGGGCCTCCTGGATTCAGCATCTGCCAGCATTATGTCCTCTGTCCCCAACATCAAAGCCTGTGTCCCAATCTCCTTACTCTACCCATCCCCAAAGGCAAGTTCAGTGACCAGGCTGTCGCTCTCCCCCTACATCGGTCTATCCCTCCCTGAAGGCTGCCTTAGACAGGCCCTCAGCCATGGCCACCACCCCACCCCCACCCCTGCTGCTTGCCTGTTGCTTCATCCTCCATCCAGGACACCTCCCTAACACGCCTCCATCCAAGCCTTGCCTGCCTGAACTCCCCCATGGCTGCCCCCAGACAAAGCCTCAGCCCCTCCATTCTCAGGGCCTAGGCCAGAGGGTCTCCTCTGAGCACCTTCTCCTCTGCCCTCACCAGGGAGCCCCCACCCCTCAGATTCTAGTGGCTGTCCCTTCCCCATCTCCACATGCTCCACACAGCCTGGCTGAGATGGCTGCTGTGCTCAGGGGCTCCAGAGCTGGCCGTGTGCCTAGCAGGGCACCACCCTCTGAGCCTCCCTGCACATCCATGGATTTTGTGAAGCTGGAATGGACAGAGGGTGAGCAGCCCACAGGGCCTGGCAATGTGGGAGCTTGATTTGGGCAAGCTGGAGGCTCCTGGTGGTCCTGGCTCCTAGGGCCCCTTTATGCTCTCACCCAAGCTATGGAAATGGGCTGGTGATAGGGCTTCAGGGTCTGAGGGTGAGATGGGGCCCTCACATCCTAGGGCCTCCCAGACCACCAGGGCCTTCCTGCCTGCCCTGCTCTAGGGGTATCTGGAGTGGAACCTAGGCAGGCAGTGGAGAAGGGCACGAGGGCCCTGCCGAGCTCCCTAGAGCAGTGGTCCCTGCTGAACCTCATGACACAGAGGAGGAGCTGCTGTCAGGGGCTGCCCCTCCCTCAAGGGTCTTTGCGCCCTGGGGGTCCTGCTCAGTCATCCTTAGGAGAGGCAGCCACACATTCATTTATACCATGAGCCCAAGTGGCCATGGTGGGATGGGAATTGAGTATATAGGCTGCAGGCAAGGCTGGCAGCTGAGGTGTCCTGAGGGAAGGCTGGGTCCATGTGGGGGAAGGGGGGATTCCACTTCTCAGCAAGGAGCTTGAAGCATGGTTCAGGTCTCCAGTCAGAAGCTTGGCCACAGGACCTTTGTACTGACTTGGAAATTTGTTGTTTGGAGGCTTCTCTCTTGTCAGTCTGCACTGGCCTCCGGTATGTGGGGAGGGACCTGTGTTTCTGCCTGGTCCATAGGTGGGGTGAGGCCCAGGCAGTAGGAGGGGAGGCCATCTGCCTCCAGTGTGGCCTTGACCCCAGGTGCACCTCCTTCCCCACTTCCCTCAGAAAATGTGGCTGGAAGCAGAAATCCATAGAAAGGTCAGTTGGCAGGGATTGGGGAATGCCACTCACCCAGGCCTGGATAGCCACCAGTATGGCAGCTGAGGGAGAACGTGGACCTGGCCAAGGTCATGCAGGATGTGCCCTTCCAGCTCTCCTAGCCCCACCTGCCTCCACACTACATCCACCAGGAACCTGGGAGTCTGCCCTGGTGTTCCTTCATGGAATCCAGCCAAGTTCCTCCCACACAATCTCCACTCTCCGTTTCCCATCGTCTACCCTAGTTGAAGCCTCCCGGCTCTCCCTGGACAGATCCAGCTCCCTCATCTTCAGAAAACACACAGCTGGCAGGTGTCGTCCTGCCACACCCACACCCCCTTGGGTCCTTGGAGCTTCCTGAGGAGGCCTGAGCCTGTCCAGAACCAGCCTCTTAGGATCCCCTTGGGGACAGCAGTGCAGCCTCCTAGAGGCCACCTGAGGCAGCAGCATTGTTACCCTGACCTGGAGCACCCATCACACCCCTGCAGGGGCTCTGGGGACTGCAGAACTGAGCATGGCCAGGCATGTGAAGCAGTGCCCCCTGGCAGGGTTAGCGGGCACAGAGACGCACACACCGGGGTTGGGGAAGCCCTGGGTATATCCCGTGGGAAGGGCTTCCAAGGGGACTTGCTTCTCCCTCTGGTCTCTCAGCAAACTCTTCTAGGCCTCAGTTCCAGGCCAGCCCCATGCTGGGCAGCAGGGCCACTGAGGCTCTTATGACATGCTCCCACGGGCAAGGTGTCCTAGGTTTCAGGGAGACGCCCAAAAGCCTATGAAGTCCCCAGGAGTGCTAGTATGGCTGCTGGGGGAGTGGAGGACCCTGAGGCCTGCACACCCCTGTAGCCCCCACTGAGGGCACACTGGCCGTAGACCTTAAAGAGGAGCTGGTGCTGCTGGCATGAGTGGACAGCAGTGTGGAGAAGGGGCTGGCAGTCTAAGAAGAGAGTCTAAGAAGCAGAAGCGCTTGTGAGGCAGGTGGGGCCGCCCTGGTCAGGGCAGAGCAGAGGAAGGTAGGGAACAGTGGGGAATGTGTGGGTGCTCAGAGGGCAGCAGAGGGACAGATGGAGACTATGAGGTGAAGGGTGGGGCCCACCCCACCCCATCAACCCCAGTGAGAGGCCCGCTCACAGCGCTGGTGCTTCCAGCTGCCTGACACGTGGTCCCTGCACATGGGGCCATGTCCAGGCTGTCTTTTATCTCCCAGGCTTGGCCCCAATTTATGTCAGGCAGAGGCTGACACAGGGACAGGTGCGACAAGTATCTGGCTTCCTGTTTGAAAATTGGCAAAAGAAAAACTCTCCCCATAAAGACATTCAGTCTACACACCTCCTGGATGTCACCGTGAGGACCCGTCACGGCCCAGACAGATGGCAGCCCTAATGGACTCCATTCTTCACCTGCTGCCAGAGCAACAGCCAGCCCCCAGGGTGGCCTGAGGCGGGCACTGGGTGATGGGTGCTGCTGGGGTATCAACTCCCCTGCAGAGCAGTCTCTGATGCGCTGCCCTGTCCCCACCCCTGCCCTGCCCAACAGGGACCCCAGGCACAGGTGGCCCAGACATCAGAGGCTTTGGGGTCCCAGGACTTCCACCCTTCTAGCTGTGGGGTGGTACACACTAGACCGCAGCCTGGGCGCATGGCAAGAGCCCCTCTGCACACCCACTTTGTGGCTGAAGCATCGCCTCCTCCAGAAAGCTGCCCTGACTCCCTACCTGGAGGTGCTGTCAATGTCCCCTGCAGGTCGGGTCATGTGGGCATAGCCATCTTCCATCACGCACATCCAGGTCTTGGCTGTGATAAAAACCTTGGGATGGGGCAGAGTGTGCAGCACATTGCTCTGGTGAGCGAGGGCAGGAGGGGCTGCAGGCCTGCACACTCGCAGCCCCAGTGCCTGCTTCCTGACAGGCAGCCCTGTGTTCTTCATCCCTGCCTTGCATGGGCCACCCCACCTGTCTCTCAGCCCTGCAGTGTGGCCTTGGGGTCTGGGCTTTCTCCTCTGTAGAGTAGGGCCAGGGGTCCTTTTAGGGGGTGATGTGAAGTACTTCCCTAAGGAGAGGCCCAAGCACAGGCTGCCCCATCCTGGATGGGTGGGCCAGGCATCTCCTGTGCACCACCATAAGCTGTGTGTTCTCACCACCCTAAACACAGCTTTTGTCATCTCCATTTTCCCTGGAGGGAGTGAGTGCTGAGAGGCTAGGAGCCTGCCTGAGGCCTCTGACTGAGCCGTGCCTCAAACCCTGACTTGTTCTTCAGAGCTGCCCTGCAGGGACCCCAGGGTGCAGGGACTCTTGGAGAGAGTTCCTCTCCTGGGTCAGTGCAAGAGACCAAACAGAACTAACCAAACACACTCTTGATTTTACGTTTATGGTAGAAAACCTGAAAAGATACACCAAAGTTTAGCTCAGGCTGCCATAACAAAGGATTGGGTGCCTCTAGCAACAGAAACTTATTTTCTCATGGTTCTGGAGGCTGGAAGTCTGAGGTCAGGGTGCCAGCATGGTTGGGTTCTAGTAAGGGCTCCTTCCTCTGTTGCAGGCAGCAGCCTCCCCACCAACACACACACAGTTGGGGAGGGGGAAAGAGTGTGAGGGGGAGAGACTCAGAACTCTGATGTCTCTTCCTCTTCTAGGCCACTAATCCCTTTGTGAGGGTCCCACCTTTATGACCCTGTCTAACCCTACTCACCTCCCAAAGGCCCCATCTTTAAATACCATCACATTGGGGGTTAGGGCTTCAACACATGAATCTGGGGACACATACACATTTAGTCACAACAGAAGTGAAGCCACTCATGGTGCCTCTCAGAAAACTGGCCCTTGGCACTGGGAAGCTGTAGCCATGCCATGCACCCCTCTCCTCTCACCAGGAACATCAGTACCCTGAGGGCTCGGGTCCTGAGGTGCTCCTGGGGTTGGACATACTCAGGGAATGCTGCCTCCACAGCTCCACAGAGCCTGCCACTTGCCCTTAGTGGTGAGCATTTATTGCATTCACATGACATTTATGGAGTGCCTACTGTATGCTAGTTAGCACCCGTGGTTCTGCCCCTGTGGAACCCACAGTCCAGGGGGCTGAGCCCAACGGAAACAAGCCATGTCGAGGCCTGCTTGGATGGCAGTATGGGTGTGGGGTGGACAGAAGGTGGAGGGGTATCAAGGGGACCCTGGAGTAGGCCAACCCAAGAGCCCTTCCCAGACCCAACCCTCAGATTTCACAAATGAGAAACCCAGCAATGCCTGAGCTAGGCTAAGGGGCAGGCCTGGGGAATGACCCAGGCTCACTGCCTGCTGCAACAACAGTGGGCGATGGCGGGCAGGGCTGGCTGGGAGGGGGTGCTGGCTGGCTGACTGGCTGACTTTTGGGCTGCAGGGCTCTAAATATGCATTAATAGGAAGAGGTGGGGAGGCCCTGACCCTCTGTGTTGGGCTGGAGGAGAAATCATTAGATTATTAGGACAAGGGAAAATGCTTCCGCAGGCTTGATAAACCAGAGCCATGGAGGCCAGCTGGGTGCCAGGATGCCCTCTGTGGGATGAAAGGTCAGGCTTTGGGAGTCACATCTGGGCTGTGTGCACCATGGCCTTTGGATGCCCCCTGACCCCTGATGGCCCCCAGTGCAATCTTGGACTCTGAGGAGTCTGTGACCTGGGCTCAGTGGGGTAGGTCCTGGACAGAGGTGCTGAGAAAATGAGGCCAGGGGTGCCCACCTCCCCCCAGGGCAGCCCACCCACTTCCACTGCCCCCCCACCCCTGGTGGCACATCAGCCTCAGGAAGTAGCCGAAATACACTGACCTCCTTTTCTGGGAGATAGCGGCGCCTGGGCCTGCCACCTCATGGGTGAGAAGCCGCCAACAATTTCCATCCCAAATTGATTTCAAATAAGGAAGAGTTATCACACACAATCATATAGGAATAATTTATCACTCGTTAATAAAAGAGCAAATACTTATTCACGTCACCCCTGCCTGCACTCCGCAGGTTCAGTTGCAGAAACGCGTTGGGGGCTCTCAGAAGCCGAGAGAAGCACGTTTACACTCAACCAAGGTCAGGGCCCAGAGGCTGAGAACTGACTCCAGTGCTAGGGAGGGTCTGCTGGCCGCCTGGGATGGGGACTCAGATCTGTGACCAGGGATAGCACAGGAGCAGGTGGGAATGAGGAAGGGCAAGTGGGGGCTTCCTTAGGTGTGAGGGGCTGGGCCAGTAAGGTGAGAGGCGTGGCTGCCTGGCCAGCAGTGGAAGGCTTGAGCACAGAGGTAGACTTTTAGGCCAGAGCTGGTACAGGATGGCAGGCACTGCTGAAGCCAAGAGCCCAGAGTGTCCTGGGAGGCCCAGATGCATCCTCAGCCACCCTTGGCTGAGCAGGGGGCTGGCGTGTGGGGCCCTGTGCCTGTGCCAGACGCCAGACGCCCCGGCTGTGCATCCAGGTGCTTCCTGAGCTCACCGTCCCTGCTTCTCTTCCCGCACCTCAGAGACACCTGCTTCTAACCCACATTTGTCTCCACCTTCTGCAAGATACATTTTCTTTCTTTTTTTTCTTTTTATTTATCTCTGTTTCTGAGATTTCAGTGCCAAACATGCAGCTGTTTTTCAAAATAGTAGCATTTTGGTTAATGATATCTTATGGAAGGTTAAAACCTGCACCCAGCCCTCTGAGGCCAGTCTGGAGGCTCAGCTCGCTCTGCCCCAGCCTTCCATCCTCCCCAGAGGCAGCCACTGTTGCCCATTCATTGGTTTTGCCAGTGGTCACCTTCACATTTCTGCAGCTTCCACCCCAGCTCTGTCCTCTCTGGCACACACCCCATCATGGTCATCTTGGTGCCCTCAGCTAAATTCACAGCTGGGGGTCTCCCAACCCAGGTCACGTAAATGCTCTTCACCATCCCACACAGGGTGGGGGTGACCTCCTCTCTCTTGCAGGGCCTTTTGTTTGGGGGGGTTTGCCATGCTCCTGGGCTTACTCCTCCCCACAATGGGGCTTCTGCTTCTGAGGTCCCCTTCCCCTGCCCCACATGACTTCCTCTCACCTGCTGGCTTTGCTGCCTGGTCCCACACCTCCTCTTCCCAGGTTTACTGCACCCTTGTTCTGGCTGACACACAACCACAACTCACACCCTAAGGAAGGCAGGGTGAAGTCTTTCCAGGAACCCACCTATGTTTACAAGCCGGTTCAGACAGGACTGACTGGGTCCAGAATTCCAAGTGGAAATTAGTTTTCCCTCAGAGTTTTCAAATAGTTGCAGTTTTGTGGTCTCCTGTCATTCCATGTGCCATGGGGAAGCCTACTGTCTTGCAGCCCCACAGCCAGTCTTTCCCTGGAGCTTCAGGCCTCTACAGATCCCCAGGCCCTGAAATTGCCCTGTGAATGCCCAGTGAAGGGCTACGCTCTCAGTTCTGGGAAATTTTCTGGTATTATTTCTTTCCTGACTTTTTTCTCCTGTATTTTCTGTTTTCTCTTTCTGGAACTCCCCTAAGACAGATGTTCAACCTATATTTGTCTTCTGAATCTCATTCATTTTTTTTTCTTCTCTTTTTGTTTTTCTTTCTGGAAGATTTCCTTGACCTTGTTTTCCAATCCCTGTATTGATTTTTTTTTTAATTTTAGCAATTCTATTTTTAATTTCTAGGCACTCTTCCTTGTCCTCTGATGGCTCCTAGTTCATAGCACCCTGTTCTTGTTTTAAATAGCCTTCCATTGCTAGGAGGACACTGAGTAGATTTTTCTCCTAATTTTTGTCTTTTCTCCACACCATCTTCCTGTAGAACAGTGGTTCTCAACCTTCTTGATGCTGTGACCCTTTAATACAGTTCCTCATGTTGCAGTGATCCCCAACCATAAAATTCCACAACATGAGGAACTGTATTAAAGGGTCATGGCGTTAGGAAGGTTGAGAACCACTGCTATAGAACCTTCTTCCTCTATAGTTGCTTTCCCTCTTTCCCTGCTCTGGCAATGATGACTTTTTCCAGATGTCTGGTTGTCATTGGTTTTCTGGGCACTTATACAAGGAAGCTGGTTATGAACTCTATTGAGATGGGGCTTGTCTTCTGGTCACTGGGCAGGGGCCACCCTGGGTACCCCTGGATGCTGGTGCTGGAGACTTTTCTCTGGGTGTTTCTCCAGGGAACAAGCCTGCTGCCTTGTTCCCCGCCCCTCAAAAAATGTGCTCCACATCACCATTATCTTAGTGGGTCTTGGGAGGAGGATGAACACGTCTCTCACGCAGATTGTGTGTTGGTTGGTAGGTGGGAAGGCAGGGAACCACCAGCATTGTTTGGGAAGCTGCAGCAACTGTGAGGTGAGTGAGGCTGCACAGGGCCCAGGCCTGTCTATGAGCCCCCTTTTTCTGCTGAGGCTGAGCGTGGTGGAGCTGGTGGGGAAGCAGCTCAAGGTATATTTGCAGCATAGCCTGGCCACCATCCCCTCCTCCAGCCCAGACTCGGCCACGCTCCCGTCTGCAGTATCTTCTGGACAAAGCAAGGGCTGGCTATTAGGAGTGGCTTTGAGGCTGCTGGAGCTGAGGGATCTGCATGGCTCCAGATGCCACATCTAAGCTGCACCTCATATCCCTGGGCTATTCACCTGAGACAGGCCAACTAGGGTCAGACACACAGGCCTCTGGGGAGGCCACAGAGCTGGGTTTCCAGGTTGGAGGCACCTCTGGAGTTCTGGGGGAACTGGAACATCATCCCTCTCATATCACTTGTTGGAGATATGGAGGGGGCTGACAAGATTCTCTAACTCCGGGAGTGGGGTGGAGGACGCATCTGAGCTACAGGGCTCAGCTCCAAGACCCAGACTCAGACGACCCAGGAAAGGAGGCCTGGGTGAATGTTGAAGTGCTGTGGGGGCCAGGGAGGCCAGGTGGCTGCCCCTCCCCTTGTGTCATCCCTGGACTCAGTCTGCTCTGGCACTGGAGTGACCAGAGGTCTTGGGGGCCTCGATTGTGTGCCCTGTCCCCTGGCCTTGCTAGTGTCCTTGTCTGAGGAGTTGGGTTGATGGTCATACCCTCACTGCCCTGTGGCAGGATGTACCACAGGGATGTTAAGAAACTCTCAGAAATAAGAAAAGTCCCAGGGGGCCAGGGGCCCCCATCTTTCTCCCTCTCCCCTGCTGCTGGGCCCAGTGTGAGGTTGGGGTAAAATGGTGGACTAATGGGGACTCCATTTGAGACAGATGCTCATCAAAGTAGCCATTTGCAGCTGTAGGGCACCAATGCTGGAATGAGGCATCTTTGGCAAAAGCCCTGCCTAGGGATTTCTGGCATCCACTCAGCACTGGCCACTGCTCACTTACCTTTGTGGCTCCCATTCTTACCTAAGGCTGTCTGTGCCCACCAGGGGGGGGGCTCCAGGTCAGCCCCAGGTGCCCTCTATCCAGGGGTCTTACATGTAGCTGGTCTGATTATGATGATGATAGTGTTGGTGGTCATGGTGGTGATGATGGTGATGGTGGAGGTGGTAGTAATGGTGATGATGGTGATGATGATGGTGGTGATTGATTGTGAAGATTATGATGTCAGTCATGGTGGTGATGTCATTGGTGGTGGTGATGATTGTGATGTTGATAATGATGGTGACGGTGGTGATGTTGATGGTGATGATGATGGTGGTGGTGGTAATGGTAGTGGTGATTATGATGATGGTGATGTTGATGGTGATGATGGTAATGGTGACAGTGATGGTAATGGTGGTGTTGGTGGTGATGGTGTTGGTGGTGATGGTGATGGTTACAATGGTGGTGATTATGGTGATGACAGTGATTATGGTAATATGATGGTGATGATGACAAGGACAGAAAATGGTTCCACAGCTCACTTTCACCTTCATAATCCTGGCCATGGGTTTTCAGGAGCAGCCAGGCCTGAGGCCACTGAGGGAGGTTCACAGAGGCACCACACTCCAGACCTCTCTCCTTTCCTGGACGGAATCTTCTCACCTCTAATGTGTCTTTGTTCTTAACTGTGAGGATCCTGTCAGCAGAAGCCAGAATCTTGCCTGTGTCCCCTCCTTCCAGGCCCTGCCCAGCCCAGGGAGGCAGCTTGATGTTAGTGGGTCAGCAGGCCACCTCAGTGTGACCTGGTCAGAGCCCCTGGCATGTGGGGCAGAGAGGGACCTTCCAAGCCCTACAGTACCCTACAGGGAAGTTGGTTGACATGGACAGAGACCCTCCTACCTCAGTTAAGCCACCGCCCACCCTAAGACCACCTCCCCTAGATTTGTCTACCCTGAAGCACCATCAGGATCTTCCCCTTCCAAGACAGACTGTCATCCAGCACCACCTCCTCCGTCGCTTTGCTCCTTACAACCAGTTTCATTCTCTTTTTAGAGGGGAGGTTCGAGACAGGGTCTCACTGTTTCCCAGACTGGTCTCAAATTCCTGGGTTCAGGCAACCCTCCCTCTTCAGCCTTCTGAATAGCTGGAACTACAGGCATGATCCACCACTGCACTTGGCTTCCTTGTGTTTTTCTAAGTTTTCCTCTTTTATGCATGTTTGATTATGAGCCTCCTGACAGCCTCTGTAGCAAATTGATTGGTTTTCTTTTAACCAACAGAGTATTTTGGAGTCCCCTTCTCTCCACACCCCCCACCCCCACCCCTCATGTGATGAGGATGTTGCCTTGGTCTCCTTGGAACTAACCCTGCACTGAGAGGCCACAGGGCTCTGTTTACCCAGAACCACCCGGGACAGTGGTCTGTTTTCTCGGACCTTGGTTTCCTTTTCATTAGGTGAGGGTTCAAGTGACCTCAGATGAGGCTGTCATAAGGGTGAAGGTGGCAATACCCACCTGCAGCAGGCTCTCACTCACAAACCAGGCTGGCAAACTGTTTCTATAAAGCATACTGAATAATTCCAGCTCTGTGGGCCACGCAGTGTGTCATAACAACTCAACTCTGCCATTGTAGCAGGAAAGCAGCCAGAGACAACGCACGAGCACACAGGTGTGGCCGTCTGCCACAAACACATCCTCCATAGAAGCGGGGCAGTCTGAGGCCAGTTTGCCAGGTGTCAGAGATGCAAGGCCTGTTGGCTGTGGGCGGGGATTCTGCTGTTGCCTCTGGCCAGGGGTGACTCCAATAGAATATCCCAGGCTGAGGAGGGCCATTTGCTACTTGGTGGATCCCTCATTCCCTAGAAAGTGGGGTGATCCCACTGGCCCTCTCTGCCTGTCCCTGGCCTCTTCTGGTCCCACCAGGATTCCCTGTGGCCTGGGCAGGCGCTGCCCACCACTCAGTTTCAAAGGTGAAGGGCTAGGCTGTACCTAGGACAGCTCAGGTGGAGTCCTGTCCAGCTGCTGTCCTCCTGACTGAGGCTGGGCTGAGCTGAGCTGCTGCAAGGCTCGCACGTGTCTCTTCACGGCAGAATGAATTCTGCGCAGGCAGAGGCCGCCTGCCTGCCTTGTCGGTCATGTTTTACAAGTGCTAAAGGTGAGAGGACACGTGGGGCTGCACGCGCCCATCTTCCTCCACCCAGACCTGGCTTCTGGGAGGGCCCTGTCACATCTGCCCTGTGGCCCACACCTATTCCAGCCAAGACCCAAGCGTGTCTGTTCCTATAACATGCTCCCGAAGTCTGCATTCATGTGCTCAACCTACCCTCTTGAGGCTGACACTCTGGGCCTCACAGGTATTGGTCAGCTTTGTGTAAGCAGCAGATTTGAGGAGTAGGGGTGGTGAGGACTGGGGCCCAAGTTAGGGTGCTTCCCTTGGGAATGGATGTGGGGCCTGAAGTAAGACAGAACCCAGCACTGTGGGCCCTACGGGGCTGCATACTTCAGCCTAGGCATGGGCAGGGAGGGTGGATGGGTGTGGGGGCAGGTGTGTGGCGCACTGCACCCGGGCCTGGCATAGGGCGTGGCCCCACCCTGAGCCCCCCAGGGCAGGGGCATGTCAGCCACTGGCCACTTCCTCATTAGCATCCTCTGGGTACTTGAGCCCACGCTGGCCGCCGGATTGAATTAGCCGCAGGATCGAGATAAACCCGACGTGGAGACAAAATTCTCCAGATAATTAGGTAGCGGTGTTTGTTGGTGGCCTGATGGAGCAAGGAGGAGGGGGAGTGGGCTCTGGCCTCCTATGTGGGAAGGACACTGGCTGAGTTTCTGGAGCCCAGCAGCCTACAGTGGCCACATCCTGGGCTAGATGGGGATTCAACTGGATGGGGCCTTCAGGGGCTGCTGTTATGGGGCTCCAGGGCAGGGCTCACTGGAGCAGATACTGGGCAGGGTGTCCTGTCCACCAGAGGGTCTGCCTAGACCCATGGGCTTGTTGGCTTGTGGGCTTCTGGGCTCCTGGGCTCCTGCCTTTGTCTTGTACTGCTGGGCTAGCTCAGGCCTCTATGGCCTGACCACCCCTAACAGCACCTGCCGTGCAGCAGGGTGGCCACCCAAGTTAAGTGTGTCTGCAGCACTCAGCACAGCACCTGGCTGAGGGCTGAAGGGGAAGGTGAGGAGATAGCCCTCAGGTGAGCCTGCTGTCCAGGGCCTCCAGTTTTTCAGCTGGGTTAGGCCTCTCCCCTGCCAGCCTCCATGTCTGTAGCTTAGAAGGTGGCCTGTTTTAGGGTGCTGTGCTGGCTGGGAACTTTGGGGGGAATAGAGCTCAGGTTAGGCATTGGGGGAGCTAATCCTTTACTGCCCAGCAAGTCCTTTTAACACCTCAATGCCAACATGCTGCGAATCCTCCTTACCCTAGGACTATGAACAAGTGGCTTCCCCACTCCAATCCTCAGTTTCCTCATCTGTAAAATGCATTGGTAAACTTGACCACCCCCCAGTAGAATTCCTCAGACTCAGAGGCCCCTGGCCTGCTGGCTCTGAGTCCACCAGCATTTCATTGTCTCAGGGTGAGCCCAGGCTCAGGAGGCCAGGCCAGGCCCACGTGGGCAGGGGCAGAGTGAAGGGCTAGAGGGCCAGAGGCAGCACCAGGCATGGCCAAGAGGCCAGTGGCTCTGTCCCAGTCACGGTATGGCCTCACTTCCCCCACCCCTGCTTGAGGCTGGGCCTGGAGCCACCTTAGCTTAGGTGCAGCACCCTCCCATGCGGTGGGCGTCCTTGCCCATTGGCAACTTGGCCTGCTATCCCCGGACCAGCCAGGGCAGTGGGAGCTGGTGGCTAGACCCACAAGACACTCAGGGCCCCTTGAGGGCTGCCCCCGGGGAGCTGCTGCCATCCTCATTTCCCCAGCACCTTCAGACCTAGAAGGGACAGGAAGCACATGGGAACAAGAGCTGACCCTACACGTGACTGTGAGCTGGAGGACGGAAAGCGGGCGGGTGTGCGTGTGAGAAGTGAGTGAGGACAGGCGGACAGATGGACGGGGGGTGGGTGAGTCAGCAATGGAAGGCCAGCAGGAGTGGGGAGCAGGCGCCGGGAGGGGTGCCTTGACCCTCTGTGGTTTGGGGATGGCACGGGCCCACCACCCCCGCCCAGAGCTATTTCTGGCCTTGGTGTGCTGAGCTATGGCCTCCTGTTCTGCCTCGTAACTGTGGTCTGTGACGTGGCTGCTTCACGGGGACATGGCTGGTGTGTTAGAGCTGAATGATGTCCCAGCTGTGCTCTGGCTGCTTATCTCTGCTCCCCAAAGCCTCTGCCCCAGCACTGGGGACAGCAGCTCAGAGCTTCCCTGGAGGTGCCCTCCAAGGAGGGCCAAATGCTCCATACCTGTCCTCACAACCAGCCTGGCCCCCAACACCTTCGTGCCTGCCCTCCTTCCTGCCCAGGCCATGGTCCTTTGTGCTTGGGCTGGACGCACCTCATGGCCCCTCTAGACCTTACTGTGGCTCCTTCCTTGGCCCAGGGCAGAGCAAGGCAGGGCTTCACACTCACTCCAGTGCCTCAGCTTTCTAACCTGTAACATAGTGCTGCTAGGACCCTCCTGACAGCCCTGTGGGGTGGGTGTTCTGCTGCCCCACGGCAGGTGGAGGCACTGAAGCTGAGGGCACGAGCTGGTCAAGGATGAGGGCTAGTGCTCTGGATCTCCAAGGTTGCTTGCCTTCCCTGTGCCATCCATCTCTTAGCCTCTCCAAGTGGGAGCAGGAGTGTCTCTGGGGGACAGAGCGCAGGGCCCCAGGAGCTGTGGGAACTGGGGAAGACACCAAAGATAGCCATCCCATACAGGACCTGGCTCCCGCTCCAGCTCTGTGGGCTGCTGGTGTGAGTTGCTGACCTCGGCAACCGCCGGCCTGCTGCTGGCTCCTATGGCTGGCGGGCAGGTCCCCAGAGCCTCCCACCCCACATCCTGCCAGCCCCTCCCCTTTTCTGCTCTCCCCTCCTCACTACCCTCCCCTGAAGTACCTCACAGTACCCTTTGCTCACAATGTCTGCTGCCTGCATTGGGGGAATGTGCCCACACCTGTGTGCCCACCCATCATCCTGGGCCTTTAGCCTTGTGGTCCAGGTCCTGTTCCCCTGGGAAAACTCAGAGCCTTCCAAGCAGAGCTGGCCAGCCCTTGTGTCCCTCCTGGCTCCCAAGCCAGGCCTGGGCTGAGACTGGAACCTCATGCTATGCCCCAGCCCTGACTGCCAGTGGGGCCGTCCTTTGGGAGTGCCCTGGAGGAGACACTGAAGCAGAGGACAAGAATCAGCCTTTGAGTGGAGCTTAGAGGTGGGGGAGAGTGGTGAGGCCTGAGGCTAGGGAGAGCCAGTGGGGCCTGAGCAGGCGCAGGTGGGCACAGGGTAGGCCTGGGTGGGGAGCTAATGTTGGGGTGGGGAAAGTGTGCTCTGAGTACTTTCCCTGTGGGAGTGGGGGCCATGGTAAGGCTGTTTGCTCACCATATATGAGTGGTAGGGGGGCGAGCTCACACTCAGAATGGGGAACCAAATGATACTGGGTGAGAGTGGAAGATGGGGCCCTGGCAGGGGTGGCCAGGCCCATCTCTAGAAGAAGGACAGAGTTGCCCGTCAGCTGGGGACAGAGAAAAGAGAGAGGAACATGGAGGCAGACCTGGAGCCCAGAGTGGCCTTGTGGCCCAGGGGCTGCACAGCCCAGGGCACAGGTTTAGGGAAAGGGCCAGAGAGAGTTTCCAGGCAGATCCAGCCTCTGAGGTATGATCTGGGGATACTCTCCCATGACCCAGCTGAATCTCCCGTCCCCAGGGCCCCTGCTCTGAGTACAAACCCATGCTGCAAAGTTGGGTTTGATTATCTCATAAAAAGATGCCCCCCTCCTGCTCACTCTGCGGAGGGGTTGCCATGGAGACCAGCGGGCAGGCCCCAAGGGGGCCAGGCTGGAGCCAATTACAGCAGCTGCAGCGGGAGAGAGCCCACCTCACCCAACTCTCAGAAGTTGTTTCCGAAAAGCAGTCTTCTCTGCGGGGATAGAGTCATCGGTGCCTTTGCTCCTGATTCCTTATTCCTGGCAGTGCTGAGTGCCAGGTGGCTGCCCACCACATCCCCCTGCCCACTGAGGCCCCATCCTGGAGCCTAGCCTGGGGAATTCTAGAATGCACACAGCAGTCTTGAGAAGGAGGAGATCCCAAAGCACAGACTCAATTCTGGGGGAGTCAATGGAGCCCCAACACCAGGCCACTCCCAGCCCATACCTTCAGGCATAGGAGCCACTTGGTCCTGATGTGCTGGGTAAGGTTATCAAGTGTAGTGGGCATCCCGTCTTGGTGTGGTTAGTGATGAGGCATGGCAGTCCTAAGCCTACCCACAGTGCCTGGGTCCTGCCCACCCCACCCAGATCCTTCTGAGATCCTGCTTATATATAGCACAGGAACAGCAGGTGAGGGCCTGGGGGGAGCTGGCATGATCTGGCACCACCTTCCCAGTGAGGTGTACATAAGAGGGAGTGGCAAGGATGGCAGCAATTTACATCAAACATTGGGCCGTGGCCTCCCTGGCACGGCTCACCCAGGGAGGGGAGCCTAGGCACTGGGGCTCCTGGGCCGGGCGTCCCCCTTTGAGGCCCCATCCTGGGGCTACCATTCCCTAGCAGCCAAAAAATGGCCTGCGGGGTGGCAGAGGAGGCCCTCAGGCTGTGGGGAGGAGAGTCTTTAGGACTTGGGGACCAGAGTCTGAGAGGACATTCGTGCCTGGTGACCTCTGCATCTGCAGGCACTGGGATTGGGATGTCTACACTGGCCCAGGCAGACAGGACTCAGTGGGACAGGGGACCAGGGTCATAGTTCTGGGGACGGGGGGTGGCTGGCATACTGTCCTTTCCTTCCTCCCACCTGGCTCCAACCCCAGCACTTACCCTCATGTCTGGAGAATCCTGCTCTTAGCCAGCTGCCAGGGAAGGTATTAGCTGTCAAAGCAGGTGTTAGCTGTCAAGGAAGGTGTTAGCTGATACCTCAAGTGTTAGCTGATAAGCCCTAACCCTCCCAGGGGGTTCACATTTTAATAGACTCACTCCTGAAGGTAGAAAGAACCTTCAGCTTTGGGGAGGAGGATAGAGGGGGAGGATGCTGAGAGGCAGTGAGGCTTACTGCTGGGGCCTGGGGCCCTGCCGCCCTGCTTATGAGACCAGGTCTGGACACACCATCCCAGCAGGGGCCCACTGCTGATGCAGGTACTGGATAAAGCCAGGTGTGTCTGGCCCCCCAGTGAAGGAGGAGAAGCACCCACCAGGAGACTCCCCACTGAGGGTGCATCTGGGTGGGAGGGGTGAGGGCAGCTCAGTAGTACAGGGATTGGCTGGGGAGGAGAGAGCTCCTCCCAGGGTGGAGATGGAGAGAGAATGAGGCCAGGGGGCGGAGACTTAAGGAGACACCCCTGCCAAGTCAGGAAGAACCTGGAAGGATGTGTGGGGGAAGGGAGTGCGCCTCCTACCAAGCCAGGACCTACATGCCCTCCTCCCTGGTTGTGCACACTCCTGTTTATGGGGTAGCTGGGGTGGTGGTGGCGGTGGTGGGACCTCAGCCACATTGTTTCGCTGTTGATCTGGGGCCCGTGCAGGGGTAGGAGGCCCTCTGTGTTCACTGGAGTCCTAAGAGGTGACTGCAGCTGTGAGCACCACCAGTCCCGGGAGGTGACACAGTGGGCCGACCCTGAGTGTGTGTGAGCACCAGGAGGCAAAGGGAATCTGCAGCGGGGCTTCCTGAGGTGGAGCATGTGGCTCCCAAGGCACATTATAGGCCTGTGTCATCCACGTGGCATGTGGAGCAGCGGTCCCAACACCCCCAATCCCCAGGGGTTCCAGCCTCAGTGCCTTCTGAGACCCATTCCCAGGGGCCCAGTCTCCAGCATGCCCCTGGGCCTCTTGGGGATCTCTGCCGGCTAACCCTCCTGTCCTCTGCCTGCAGGGAGCCGGCTGCTGGCATGGGTGCTGTGGCTGCAGGCATGGCGCGTGGCAGCCCCTTGCCCAGGTGCCTGTGTGTGTTACAACGAGCCCAAGGTGACAACGAGTTGCCCTCAGCAGGGCCTGCAGACTGTGCCCGCAGGCATCCCAGCCGCCAGCCAGCGCGTCTTCTTGCATGGCAACCGCATCTCACATGTGTCAGCTGCCAGCTTCCGAGCCTGCCGCAACCTCACCATCCTGTGGCTGCACTCTAACGCGCTGGCCCAGATTGATGCCGCCGCCTTCGCTGGCTTGGCCCTCCTGGAGCAGCTGGACCTCAGTGACAATGCTCAGCTCCGAGCCGTGGACCCCACCACATTCCACGGCCTGGGCCGCCTGCACACACTGCACCTGGACCGCTGCGGCCTGCAGGAGCTGGGCCCCGGCCTGTTCCGCGGCCTGGCCGCCCTGCAGTACCTCTACCTGCAGGACAACGGGCTGCAAGCACTGCCTGACGATGCCTTCCGCGACCTAGGCAACCTGACACACCTCTTCCTGCACGGCAACCGCATCCCCAGCGTGCCCGAGCGCGCCTTCCGGGGCCTGCACAGTCTCGACCGCCTCCTGCTACACCAGAACCGTGTGGCCCATGTGCACCCACACGCCTTCCGTGACCTGGGCCGCCTCATGACACTGTACCTGTTCGCCAACAACCTGTCTACACTACCTGCGGAGGCCCTGGCACCCCTGCGCTCTCTGCAGTACCTGCGGCTGAACGACAATCCCTGGGTGTGCGACTGCCGGGCGCGCCCGCTCTGGGCCTGGCTGCAGAAGTTCCGGGGCTCCTCGTCCGAGCTGCCCTGCAACCTGCCCCCACGTCTGGCCGGCCATGACCTCAAGCGCCTAGCAGCGGGAGACCTGGAGGGCTGTGCTGTGGCTGCCCGGCCTTCCCGTCCCATCCGGACAGGAGGACTCACAGATGAGGAGCTTCTGGGACTGCCCAAGTGCTGCCAGCCAGACGCTGCAGACAAGAACTCGGTACTAGAGCCTGGGAGGCCAGCCTCTGCCGGCAACGCACTGAAGGGGCGTGTGCCACCTGGAGACAGCCCGCCAGGCAATGGCTCAGGCCCTCGGCACATCAACGACTCCCCCTTTGGGACTCTTCCCAGCTCAGCTGAGCCCCCAATGACTGCTCTGCGGCCTGAGGGCTCAGAGCCACCAGGCTTCCCCACCTCAGGCCCTCGGCGGAGGCCAGGTTGTTCCCGAAAGAACCGCACCCGAAGCCACTGCCGTCTGGGCCAGGCAGGCAGTGGGGGCGTGGGGGCAGGCGACTCAGAGAGCTCAGGCACTCTGCCCACCTTGGCCTGCAGCCTTGCACCCCTGGGCCTTGCACTGGTGCTGTGGACAGTGCTCGGGCCCTGCTGACCCCCGGGCACGAGAGTGCTCAGCAACCAGGTGTGTGTACATACGGGGTCTCCCTCCACACCTCCAGCCAGCCGACTGGGTAGCAGGCACCGCGGGACAGGACAGGCCCTCCCCGTTGGACGCCTCCCGCCCACCGCCCCCATCTCTACCCATCATGTTTACAGGGTTTGGTGGCAGCGTTTGTTCCAGAACGCTGCCTCCCACCCGGATCGCGGTATATAGAGATATGCATTTTATTTTACTTGTGTAAAAATATCGGACAACGTGGAATAAAGAGCTCTTTTCTTAAGCTATGGCCTCTCAGGCTGAGGGTGTTGTGGGTGGTGAGAAGTGGGAGTGAGTGCTAAGGGGAGCAGGCACTCCCCCAGTCACGAGGCCAGAGGAAAAGGGAAGTCACATGGCCACACAGCTTGGACACCCAGGGCAGTGTGGTGCCCTGCCATCCCGGCCACACAGACTCAGCTTGCTCCAAGGCTGAGGACTGAACCTAGCCAGCTACCCGAGAGCTGGGCTGACAGAGCACGCACCCACAGGTCTGGACAGGGCAGCATTTGTGGACACGTCCCCCTTCCCCAGCCAGCCCCACCTGGATGGCCCCCAGGAGGAGGCTGAGGGTACTGAAGTCCCAGAAGGACCCTGCTACTACCACTGGGGTGTGGGCAGGAGTGGGCGGCCCTGAAGGGCTGTTGGGGCACTGCTGCCCATGGTCACAGGCCTCTCCCACAGCCACAGCCTCAGCCCCTTGTGGGTGTGCCCAGGGCAGCCCCACACCATACCCCAGACGCAGGTCCTAGTGGATCTGCATGCCCGTGCATGCATGTATGCACACAACACATGCAAACTGGAAAGGGCAGGGCCCACGCGGACATACACATGCATGACGCGTGTTCTGGCAAGTGGCATGTGCAGCACAGGTAAAAATATGCACAGGCATGCTTTCTGGAGGCCTGGGCTGGGAGGACTTGGAGACAAAGGGAAGGGCCACGTGGCCAGGAAGCCATCCCAGGGAAGAGCCTCCCCCACCCCAGGACAGGGGCTGAGGAGGGGGAGAGGGGGAAGCACATGGTGACGTGGGGGAGAGAGTGGGGGAGCAATGCTGCAGAACCAGATGGCTGTGGGGGAGGTGGGGCTCCACAGCCAGGGGAGGGGCATGAGCTTGGCAGCCAAGAACCCCACTTCCCCCCAGCCTGCCTGAGGTGGAGGCTCAAACCAAGGCTGACTCAGGATGCCAAGGTGCTATCTGGTCCCCCTACCAATTCTCAGCAAGAATCTCCACCTGTGCCTTCTCCTCCTCCTGGACGCCCTTGTGCCTATGCGCCCCAACACTGCTGGGCTCTGAGTGCTGCGAACACCTCCACCTGCACTTTGCCCTCTGCACACCTGAGCTCCATGGCTCACAGCTGTGCCTTGGGTTTGACAACAGCCAGTTCCTATGGGGTGTTGTTTGCCCCATCCAGGCTCCCCCCAAAGCCTGGGAGACCCCATCACTCCCCTTCAGCAGCCCCAACAGAGGCAGCATGACGTTGAGGCAGTGGCCCACCTGCACGGCGCCCTCAGCTCTGCCTGCCCCTGCCTGCTCTCTGGGACCCCACAGCCAAGCCCAGAAGTCTGCTAGCCTGCACAGACGTTTCTTTATCCAGTTCCTCCCAAGCCACCCCTGCTGTGCCCAGGAAGATACAGCTAAACTTGCTAGATCCGGGGTAGGGGGCAGGGCTCTGAACTGAGGCAGGGTCTCTTGCATAGAAGCCACAGACACTGTGGGAAGAGCCTGGAGGCCTTCCTGAGCTACCCGTCTGCAGTGGACTTAAGTGTCCTCAGTGGCTCAAGGAAGGACAGCAGGTCTCACCTCAGCTTGCACACCTCCCAAAACAGGGAACTCACTACCTTTGCTGGGTCCACTTATCAATGAGAGGCAGGCACCTGTGTGCCCTCAGGCAACTTTCAAGCTGACTGTATCTGTCCCCACCAATTGACCCTCAGGTAGCTGCTGGCTTAGGTGGCAGCTCAGGAGGCTACAGAGTCCCACACTGAGCTGTGACCAGCTGACTGCCCTGAATGCCCTGGCTGGACTCTGCCTCTGTGGTAATAAATTCCTCCTCCTGGCACTGCCGAAGTCCCCAGCTCAACCCTCAGGGCTCTGCACCTGCCCTTCCCGGCTACAGCAGGGGTCTGTTCAGTGGCAGGGTTGGGGGTCAGCATGGCCAGGCCTGAGAAGGGGATAGCAGGATCTAGAAAGTAGTCAAGAGTTTCAAGTTACTCGGCAGGAAGCGTGGATGCCTTGATGGGGCGGGGGCGGCAGTGCTCCTAGGCGTCTGCCCTGAGCAGCCGGCATAGGGTGCCCCTCCCCAAGGTGGGGGCGCTGAGAGGAGCGGCCGCCTTGTTGAGGCCCAGGAGACATCTGGGCGGGGGTGTCTCGTGGGCTGTGCAGGCTGAGCTCAAGAGAGGGGCCCGGCTGGAGGACACATTTAGGAGTCGTGAGCAGTTGGGTGATATTTACAGCCCAGGAAGAGATGAGCTCACCGGCCGGTACTGATGGGGGCCGGGAGGGGGCAGGGTGCTGAGCCAGGGCCCAGGGGCTCAGCTCTTGCCCGTGCCTACCCCAACCCCCTCCAGCCATGCCTGATCCAGCCCTGGCCCAGTTGGTGACCCCAGAGGTTAAGTTCTGAACTGGGCAGGTGGCTGGGCAGTGGCTGATGTCAAGCTCCCATCTCCTGGCCCCTGAGGCCTATGCAGAAAGCTAATTAAAGCCATGTGGATAGGCATCGGAGCAAGTCAAACCCCCTGGACACTGGCTGCAGGCTGCTGGTTTACCACAGCTCCTGTCCAAGGTGGTCCGGCTAGCTGCAGGGCAACCTGCAAACAGAATCCTTCACAGCTCTCAGCTTGTCCTTGTGTCCCATGGTGGTGCCATCAAGTACAATTGGTGGAGGGAGGACACCTGGGCTGGGCTCACAGTGGCTGCAGTAGCCCTGCATGATGGGCAGGGTGCCAGGCCAGCTGGGCTGCTCCTGGGGACATTCCCCCTGACTGCTACCCACCCCAGGGACACTGGAGGGCACTGAGGTGTCCCTGGAGCTGCCTTGTGCACCCAGCTGCCTGGGAGCTGCAGGGTTGGCAGTGTCTTCGGACGGAAGTGCCTGCCCTGTTTATCTGGCTACCCAGGGCTTTGCATAGTAATTGGGAGAATTATTTTTTAATCCTTAACTTAGTCCTGAAATAATAGAAGCAGTGGAATTTTCAGCAGTTGACGGTAGACTAATGTCCAGCGAGACCAAGCACATGCCAGAAACAAGTTTAGAAGAAAGCAAATGTTTATTTGTTGCATGAGCTAGAGCCCAGAGGCTGGTCACAATGGCAGTGGGGTGGGGAATGCCATCTGCCTTGGTCCCCAGCCCTGCTCCCAACTCGCAGCCTCCCCAGCATGGGGCAGGTCTTGCTGGGAAGGCACTGTCCCCAGGGTGCAGATGTGGAAGCTAAGCCCCAAGGCATGAAGGGATGTGTAGTGAGGGACTGGACCTGAGGCCATGCTCAGTAAGACACCTCCCTGCCAAGCATGGCTTCTCCATCCCAGTGCCTGGGTCATCACAGGACCCTGGGCACCACTCTGTCCCCTGGGCCAGTCACCCTGGGATGTCCCTGGGTGTGGACACACCCTGAGCTGTGGTGGAGTCCTGACCACTGCAATTCTGTGTCTGATCAGCATGGACTTTGGGCCACCTCTGGCCACAGTGAGGAGGCCCAACCTTTGGCTCAGTGTCCCCCAAGGGGCTGAGCCAAGCCTAGAGACCCGAAGTTCAGGGCAGAGCTGGTGGGTGGAGGGGCAGGCACCTGCCCAGCACTGTCTCCTCAGCTCTTGCTCCCAGCTGTGGCCACAGAACTGCTTGGAATTCTCTTCTCGGCACCTCCACTTTCCTCGATGCTCAGCTCTGACACCACTCCCTCCTCCAGGAAGCCCTCCCTGATCCCCCAGACTGGTCCCCACTTGACTGGGTGGTCACGGAGCAGATCCACAGTGTCCAGACCCACACAACCAGGGCTCGGGGAGGCTCGGAGTTGGGGCCAGATCACCGCACTGCAGTGGACTTGGGTTTCCTGCCTGGTGTGAGGAATGAGCAAATCCCCACAAAAGGCGACCCTGCTTGGGCTGGTGCCAGCAGGGCTCTCAGACAGAGACCCCCAGCTGAGGCATTTCTGCTACATGGTCTGAAGCCTCCTGCTGCCCCACCCACAACCTATCTTCTCAGCTCTCAGGCTCCGGTAGGAAGCTCACACCTGGATTTCCAGGTGTAGGCAGGCTAGGCCATCCTCCAAGGCCATGCAGTGAACAGTAAAACTGGGCTATGTTAGGCTGGTGGCCTAAGCACCCTTGCCCACTGTGAGGCCCCTGGAGCTGGCTTGGAGACCCCGATCCTAACATCAGCTGAGCACTCTCAGAACAGGGGGCTCGTCCTCTGGCTCCGGTGGCAGATGGCACACAGGGCAACCTAGGGCCTGCTGACATGGGGCAGAGCAGGACTCACAGCCCAACAGGGTGTCAGGGGGATACCTGGCTCCTTGGGGGCCTGCCCCTCAGCCAGCCCTGTGGCTGAGCAGGGTAGAAGGTCCCTCATGCCCTCAACCAGTTCCCATACATCTATTATGCACCTACTGTGTGCCAGGTAGAACCTGTGGGCCTTCTTCCTGGGGTCCAGCCAGGAAGCACTGAGGCTGTGACGTTATTCCCGGGCCACCTAAGCAACAGAGGGTCCGTGCCTGGGCCTAGGCTACTGCCTGGTCACATGGGAGTCCACCCTGTATGGTCTGGCATATGGCGTCCACACAGATGGGTCCATGAGGGAGGAGTGGCTTGTTGTCCCTGCACATGGCCTGGCCTTGGTCCCCCAGAGAAAGTGGGCAGACACCACGTGGCACTGGCCTAGCCCACACCGAGTCTCTCCTGCTGGGGTAGCCTCCATGGGGAAGGCCAATTAAACCCACCACCAACCAGCCAGACATACACCAGGGAACAGGAGGCCTCAGATTTGTCTTTACAAAGGGCTGTGCAAAGATTTATGAGCAATCTATCTCGGGGCAGGCAGAGGAGCGGCGGCTGGGCTGTCAGGCAGGGGCAACCCCCTCGGATCTGTAGGCATGGAAGCCCCATTAATGATGCCTGTCAAGGAGGGACAAGGCCGGCTCTCAGGGCTGCTCACCAAGAAGGAGAAAAATAAATGTGAACAATTAGACGATGATGAAGACCTTACAGGGAAATACCTTGATACACACATGACAGCTGGCAGGCAGGGCCAGCCTGGGAGGGTCCTGGGACACCAAACCAGTGGCCCTGGAGTGGGGGCAGCCTATAGGGGTGGGGCATGGAGACACTCGATGTTGCCACACAATTATTTTTGAAAAATGCTAGAGCAGAGAGAGAGAGTGGCAGCAGGCAGGGCCTGCAGCTTCCAGGACTCTAGGGGCTTCTGGGAGGCGGTTGCTGTATCTGGTGGGGGCAGCAGGAGGGTCTGGAGGAGTTCTCAGCCACCCAAGCCCTCCCTGAGGCCACCCCTGTCCTCGAAGCCATAGCCCTCTCTGGCAAAGAATTGTGTGTAAGGGCCCTGTCAGTCCATCCCTGTCTCCCTGTCCAGCTGCCTTCCTACCACTCCCTGCATTCTAAAACAGATCCTCTCCTGCTCTTCTCAAGCCCCACTCTGGGAGAGGGAGGAACCATGGCCTTCCCATTTCTAAGTCAATGTCATCCAGGTTATTGTCCCTCTCCTACTCCAGCCAAGGGCCCCTTTACACCTGCACAGGAACAAGCTAGCCACAAGGCCACATCCACCCCTGATGTGAGTGGGAACCCAACATGGGACTAGGGGAGCCTCCCTGTTGTCCCAGGTCCTGCCTGTGGCACCAACTGCCTGACACCCTCCTGGCCCCACTGCCATACCTGCTCTGTCTAGGGACCCAGGCAGGGAATTCAGGTGAAAGTCAGCCATGCCAGCTCGGCGCCTGTGGCTCAACAGGCTAAGGTGCCAGCCACGTACACCTGAGATGGCGGGTTCGAATCCAGCCCGGTCCCACCAAACAATAATGATGGCTGCAACCAAAAAATGGCTGGGCGTTGTGGCGGGCGCATGTAGTCCCAGCTACTTGGGAGGTGGAGGCAGGAGACTCGCTCGAGCCCAGGAATTGGAGGTTGCCGTGAGCTGTGATGCCACAGCAATCTATCCAGGATGACGGCGCGAGGCTCTGTCTCAAAAAAAAAAAAAAAAACAACTATGAACAAATTTCTATGCACACTGCACAAAGACCTCCTAACTTCAGGAAAAAAAGGCCCCCCTTAACCACAAAAAAAAAAAAAAAAAAAAAAAGTCAGCCATGCCTAAGGGTGGAGGCAAAATTGCACCCCAACCCCACCTCCCACATTCAAGTTAACCTGAGCATGAAGACCATGTAGAACTTTCCAGCACATCAGGCTTATTCTGTAAAATCCAGCCCCAATTAATGCAACCACACAGAAGGGACCAGCACCAGCTCTACAAAAAGGACAAATCTCTAAGGGCAGAGGCCACCTGGTACCTCCCTGCAGTAGCCACAGGCCTCAGCGGAGCTGGGAAACCAGTGTAGACCCTGTCTAGAACTTTCCCCTACCCTGAGGGATGGGTCAGGGTCAACCGAGCCATTCACCCACTGATTCCCCTCACCACCAGCCAACGACACTTCCAGGTTGACCAGGGGACAGGGCAGTTCCACAGGGCGCAGGTAGATGTGGGGCGGCAGGCCAGCCCTACCTGCCTATAAGAGGTGACTCTGCCTGGGTCAACAGGAGCAGTAGTGTCCCCTGACCAGCCCCCTGCCCAGCCCCACCCCAGAGGGTTCTCAGCATCCAGTGACAGCAGCACCACTAGGCTATGGAGAAATCACCATGTCATCCCTACAGAGGAGGAGGGCACAGCCAAGGAGTGGCATTCAGACCAGCTCACCCACATGGGTGTGCTGCTCTGCACTCAGGAGGCCTTGGACAGGGCTAGGACATTGTGCTGGACACAGGTACCAACAGAGGGCTGGCAAGGGAAGGCTCTGGGTGAGAATGAAGATAGGGGACACAGACCGCTGAGTTCCTCCAGGTCTGCTGGGAGTAGTGGTGCCAGCCCAGCCCCCAAGAGCTGGGACCCTTATCCTCAGGACCCAGGCAAGACACAGACCCCAACCTCTTCCTAGGCCTCCAGCATCCCTGTGGAGACCAGGTGGGCAGGCAGCCTGACCCTCTGTGGTAGAATGCTGAAGTCCCTCTGTGTCAATGCTGGCCCCTGACCTGCAGGCTGCTCTGTGAGGCAAGTGCCACCTGGCACACCCTAGGCTGAATGATGGTTGGGTGCCCAGGAGACACTCGTGGCCAACAGCAGGTCCTCCAGGATGCCAAAGGCCTGTGGGCATGGATGCAGCCAGGCAACATCGCCCTTCAACAGCTGAAGGGACAGAAACTGCCTTTGGGGACCTCACTAGAAGCTATCCTTTTGGCAAAAGCAGCCAAATGATAACTAACCCCTTAACCTGTGTTGCTGCAGCAAAGCCATGGTGTCCACTGCTGGTGGCCAGGCACAACTGGCCCAGAAAGCTTCAGCTTCTACACATGGCTGTAGAGAAGGGCACCATGCCTCACTGACACATGCCCACCCCCAGGGCGGATGAGCAGTGAGAGCTACCCCAGCACAGCCCCCTTCACTGTCGGCCAACATCAGCAGTTCAGTTCCAGGCCAGCCTGCCAAGTAAGACTCAGTGTCATGGGCCGCTGTGGACATTCCAAGAGAAGAGGCACAGGGTCCCATACCCAGCCTCCTCCAGTGAGCCCTACAGATGCTCCAAAACCCATCTGACATCAAGAGCAGCCATCCTGGGACCACGGACCAACCCAAGCCTGAGCACAGACACCAAGGATGGCCAGATCAGCTGAGAAGGCAGTGTTTCCTCCAGAGCCCCTGGTGCAGAGCTGGGTCCTGCCCTCACCCTGGGTACAGGTGGGAACTGGGGAAAACTGTGAGGGTGGTGGGGGCTTGGGAGGGGCAGTGACACTGATGGGTAGGGATGGGCCTCAGGCCAGGAGACCAGAGCACACTCCAGGCCGAGGCACCTACAGCCCCTCACTTTCCCCCCTCAAACACCATGGGAAGCCCAGGCAGAGCTGAGCAGTGGACCCCCAGGGAGGGACTTCTTCCCTATGGACAGCCACCGTGATGGCCAGTTGGTCCCTGAGGGGCAATGGAAGGAAGGACTTCCCCCTCTCACTCCAGCTGGCTGGGCAGGAGGACTGGAACAGCCTGTGCTGAAAGAATAGGCTATGTGGGGCCCTGAGGCAGGAGAGCGAGGGGTCTGACCACCCACCCTGAGCCTGACCCCTTGGTGAGGGCAAGGCAGGGTCCTGCACCCCAGGGTGTGGTGTAAGAATGACCCCGGAAGTAAGAGGCTACAGGGTTCACCCCCTGCCCCGGACCCCAAAGTCCCCTCCCTGGCATGGCAGCTGTATCATCACGGGGCTCTCCCCACTCCCAGCAGGTCTCTAGCTCCCATATATCAAGTTGAAGGCATAGCAAGCCTCAATAAGGCAGAATTTGACTTCCAAAATCCAGCAGAAGCAGCACTAATAAGGGCTGTCTCGGAGTGGGGGTGGGGTTGAAATCCAGGCAGGAGGACCACAGAGCACCAGAGCAGCCCAGTCCGGCCGACTAGACCAGAGGTGGGGCTCAGAACTCTGCCCCTCGGCCTGCTCAGGGCTGGAGGACAAGGTGCCTTGTGAGGCTGCCAGTTGGGACCAGGGAACACAGCCTCTGCCAGCAGGTCTCAGAGCCTCAAGTGGCCCATGCTGCATGGCACATCCCCTTCCCACAGTGCTTGTTGGGAGGGGCTGGGAGGCTTACCTGGCTCCTCCCATAAACGATTTTGTCTCCTACAACCCTCCTGCCCCAACCAGGATCCCTGCTGCAGTGGCTCGAGTGAGGAGGCTCACGCACACCCACTCCTCAGCCCCTCACCTCCTGAGGCTACTCAGCCTCCAGCCTGTGGACCCATGGGCCCTGGGAGCTGGCAGGGCGTGGGGAGCTGAACAGGGCTCTGGGACATGTGGCGGGGGTGACCTGCATGGGGTGGAGAGGTGATGTCAGGGGACTCACTCTCCCAGATGGTCTTTCATCTTCTGGCCTGAACTAGGCCCAGGGAAGGGGTCCTGGGAAGGGAGTCCCATAGGCCTTGCAGCCCACTGCCTGGAACCACCTAAAAGACCTGGACCCAGACCCTGGGTGTTAGTACAGAAAGCAAAGCAGTGGGTGAGGCTCTCTCCCATATCACCTCCCAGACTCAGGATTTCCAGAAGTTCTAACTACCTTTAGCTGGTAGGAGGGAGGGGCTCAGTCATCCTGGGAGACCTACCCTGATGGCCCCCTCCAAATAGAACAAGGGGTCTGGGCTGGAGGCTGCAGACCCTTGGCCAGAGACTTGGACTGATATGTTTTTTGTGACTCAGGGGCCTCCTGGCCTGGCTTAGGGCACTGTGGGCAATACTCTGGCACCAAGTCCCTGCCAAGGGGACAGGAACCCTGGGCTATAGGCACACCCCGCCAGTGCCCCAGCATTGCAATGTGATCTCCACTTTTGTTCCACCTGTGTACTGCTCCCTGAGACCCCTGGGTGTGTCCTGGCCACCAGCAAACACATCTACTGGGCTCTGATGCTCCTTGCTGGCTCTGTGGGTATGCTAGGTTCTGCACCCAGAAGTGCTAGCTGAGGAGTCTGGAGGGCTTGGTACCAAGTGGGCACCTGGGCAGAGGGTGCCCTCCCCAGCTAGTTGGCATCATCACTTCAGTGCTAAGCAGCCCAAGCTTGGGGCTCGTGATGAAGGCTATGTGTGGCTTCCCCAGGCGGACTGGGGCCCACCTAATTGGGCCTTCTTCCTGACAGAGTGCCACTTCTGTTTTGTCAACATCAGCACAATCTTTGCTCACAGAAGCCTGACGGGAGTGGAGAGGCCATGCAGGGAGTGAGCACATCCTCAGTATGTTGGGACGATTCCCCTGCTCAGGCCATGGATTGGTTCAGGGCCTAGGCAGCTCCCAAGTGACTCAGGGAGGCCATTGCCCAGCTCAGGGGCCATGGGCACTGGGCCAAGCCCATGTGTGCTGTTAGCAAGAAAAAATATCTACATCTTAATTCTGTTGTTTAGTATCATGTCCAAGCTGAGCTCACACAGCTGGGCAGAGACCAGGAGCTGGGATGCCAACTCTCTTGACCCTGGCGGTCGAGTCCAGGTTGTTAGTCCCAGGTGACTTCTGTACGTAGACACAATTGGGACACAGACCCAGAAATGCTGCCCCTCAGATGGCGAGGATTCAGCACAGACAACCAGGAGTAAGCATGGTGATTTTCACAACTGGAAAAACTGCAGAAAGAGACCCCAACAACAGCTCAGGGCTGGGGAGACAAAAGGGCTGCCAGACAGCCACCCCCTGCAGGTAGTCACCTCCCTACCTGTGGCGTACCTTCTATGAACAGCAACACCAGGAGAGCGGGAGTCCTGGGGGTGAGGAATTGTCAGGCCACCCTGGTGCTCCACACAGGGGGTACAAAGATAGGACCTCACAGCCCTCCCATCGTGGCCACCCTCCGGCTCAGGTGGGGTCTGCAGCCCTAACCTCCCTGTCTCGGGCACTGTCTTCCCTGCCCTAGGGCCCCTGTGCCCAGTTTAGGGAGAGAAGGTGGCCTGGAGGTGCTGTTCCCAGAAGGTTCCAGAAACCAGAGCTCCTACAGCCCCCAGACCGCTGAGTGCTCACACGGGCTCTCCACTGCTGTGTGGTGTGTTTGCCATCCGTTTGGCATTAAAATTAGAAGCTGCTGCTAAAACTCTGGCAAATCCCAGTTCCAAAGGGCAGTCACTTCCTCGAGCTATGGAATGTGGTGGGAGGAGCTGGCTTGGCCTTTGTGGGTGTCCCACACTGGGCCTGAATCCAGAGATGAGGGGTGGACCCCCGGTGTGGGGAGGAAGGGCCAGAGACAGACTCCCTGACCCAGTACTGCATACCCTGAAGGTCCCAAGACCCTCAGCAGGGCCACTCCCTCCCTGGCCTCATCACTGGACACCCTGCCAGCACTCGGCAGGCCCTAGCTTTTTCGAGATGCTGCCATCCCACAGCCCTAAGACCTCAAGTCAGGCCAGGACTGTAAGGTGCCTTGGTGGCCTAGGAGAGAGCATCTGTATCCTTGGCCATGTCACCACACCAGGAGCTGGACCTGGAGTCTCCACAGTGAGCCTCAGCAAATGCCTCTGCCCCACCCAGTCTCTATGGCCTGGGAGTGCCCCTTAGGAAACCTTTGTGAGGTCTCCAGCCCTGGCCATAACTGCCCTGCCTGTCCCTCTCCTGCCCTCAGAATCTCTCCCTAGATCCTGGGCTTCTGAGGGTCCAGTTTCCAGGGAGACAAGGAGCTGCCCTATCTGGCCACTGCAGCCTCACAGAGTTCTGCATCCAGCAGGGGAATCCAGCTGGTGGCTTTGAACCTTGGAGGTGTCACAAGGCGGTGGGTGCCCTGCCCCTGTCTGCATGCCTTGCTCCTGCCCCGGCCTCTGGGCCTTTGCATGTGTGATTCCATTTATGCAACCTCTCACTCTGCACCCAAAGACAAGCTCACGGATGCAGGGAATAGCAGGAGACTCCAAGTGTGGATAGCCAAAGTCTCAGAGTCCTCAGTCCATGCTGCCATTTCAAAACTCAGAGAGTATGGAAGTTTGGAAGACGCTCTGCAGCCCTCACAAACATAGGTCTAGGGAGCTGAACCAGCTTAGGGTGTCAGGGCACTGCCCCCCCAGGGTGCCACCCACCCTGCTGTGTCCCCTTCAGGCACACCTCTCTGTGCCCCATTCAGCCTTCTCTGCAGGCCCCTGACCTCCCACTGCACCTCACTCCCATCACCATGCCAACCTCATGGGGTGCTGGCTTTTCTCACACTCTCCCAGGGTGGTGCCCAGAGGCACAGTGATGGCCCATGATGGTGGCCAAATGGTCATGGAGGTGGTGGGTCGATCATGTCCCCATCTGGCCCCCAGGGACCACTCTGCCCATTCTATCCCAGGCCTGGGCTGGACGGCCCTCCTCACCAGAAGCCTAGGGTTGGCCGGGTCAGCAGAATCCATCACCCCGGAGGCAGCTCCCACAAGCTGACTGTAAAAAGCTGTTAGCTTCTTAGAGAAAAAAATAAATTGTTTTAGCAGAAGTGCAGTTATTCTTCTCTGAGGTCTGAGAGCTCAAGAGCTCCACCAGTTGTCCCTGGCCCCCACCCCAGACGGATGTGGGCACCCACACGCCTTAGGCCCAAGAGGCCCTGGGCACTTGGGTCAACTGTGAAGTGTCCCTGGATTCAGATTCCTCCCCCAGGGAGTGATGGATCTTGCCCAGATCTGGACTGGAGTCCCTGACACTTTCACAGGGCTATGGACCAGGCCTGGAGCAAGCACTCCTATCTTACCCCAAGAACATAAGGCTACTTCCCCATACCCACTTCCTCCTCCATCTGCACCCCACCACCATGCTGGGGAACCCAGGATGTGGGGACATGTAGCAGCCTGAGCGTGCCCAGCTGGGCGCAGCCTCGCAGACCTCACCACACTGCCAAGCCCTGCGGCATCATGGAGCTGCCACTCACAGTGCTCTCTGCAGCTCCCAGCAACCACTGCAGGGTGGAAGTGGATGCCCCAGAGGCCCCCCCCCCCCATGCTGGAGTCAGGGGCTGCTGATTGCCTTTGGCTTTGGAGAAGG
This sequence comes from Perodicticus potto, assembly GCA_963574655.1. Taxonomy (NCBI): domain Eukaryota; kingdom Metazoa; phylum Chordata; class Mammalia; order Primates; family Lorisidae; genus Perodicticus; species Perodicticus potto. The sequence continues at coordinate 116,597 of CAUYRH010076870.1, forward strand.
TGAGCCAGGCCTGTCTACCAGGGACTAATTATTTCTGCAGCAGCGGCTTTGCTGGCCAGGAGCCCCCACTGCCCTCACGGCAGGCCCCACAGTGTGTTCTGAGTGTGATGCCCTTGTGCACGTGTGTGTACACGTGTGTGTCTATGTGCATGCTGCCACATGTGCCCACCTGCACGCATCTGTCTGCCTGCTGTGCTGGGGCCTCTGGTCTCCAGGCTCGAGTCCTGTCTCACCTCCACCTCCATGTCAGCCCCTGGTTCTTGGCTCTCCCCTACTAAGAGGTCGTGGGTCTACCCACCAGGGGACCTCTCACAGCCTGGCTATCTGACTGGGCAGCCTGTGACCCTTGGAGGGCCCACTGCCACTTCACTGTCTACCAAGCAAGGTCACTTGTGTTCCTGACCACAGGCAGCTGTGTCTCTGTTGCTCTGCCCTGGAAAGGCCCTGGGGTGGCTCCGGGGCACCCAGACTCCTGTACTGGGGGCTAGGCCAGGTTAGGGAGGGGTCTAGGCTGGACAGCTGCCCACATAGAAGAGTAGGCCCAGCACCTACACTGGATGGGGTGCCACCAAAGGGATCCATCGGTGACAAGCAGGAAGAGGGGCCCCAGCTCTGGGAGGTTTGGATCCCTCAACCACTGCCCACATCACAACAAAAAATACCCCCGGGCCTGGCAGGTGCTGTGGCCTCAGAGAAGACAGGAAATCCATACCTGAGCAAAGGATTCTTCCAGCGAGGTGAGGCTTGCTGTTGGGGGAAGCCAGTGGGGTGGGCCAGGCACTTCCTTGCACCTTCTCACAGGCTGAATTCAGGCTGAGGTGTCCGAGCCAGCTCCCAACAGGCCTTCCAAGTAGGCCAAGTGGGGCTAGCACAGGGCCAGACCCACCAGGTTCTGTCCAGCTTTGGTGGGTGCCAGGCACACAAACTCTAAGCCCAGGTCCTGCTGGAGCCATGGCAGGCCAGGCCCTTGTACATGGGTGGTGGGTGCAGGCTCCACTCCCTCTTCCTGCCTGCTGATTCCAGGACAGAGCCCTCTAGAAGGGAGGGAGCCTGGCCCTGGCTACCCTCTCCTGCCTACCCCAGGGGCTGGTGGAACTTGAAAGGCCCCTGTTGGGGTCCTGCTCCACTGCCTGAGGGCACAGCTCAGCTCCCATCAGGAGCTGCCATTACCCTGGATACCACCTGCACCTACCCAAGGCTGTCAGCTCAGAGGCTCCTTCTGGGCACCCAGAAGGGGAGCAAAGTAGGTGACTGACAGGCTCAAAGTCCCCTCTGCTCACGAGGCCTGACAGACCAGAGTGGGATTCTCCGGGTGTTTGTGAATGAATGAATGAATGATGAATGAGAATAGATGTCCTGGGCCTTTGCACAGAGCTGGGATTACCCAGGCAGGATCCTGAGGGCCGGAGCTCTGTGTACAGGCCCTGGTCCCAGCTTCGTCCTTGGTTCCTGGCCATGCCCAAAAGCCTGTGGCCCGGCACCGACATCCCTGCTGCTCAAAGGTGTACTGTGCAGCTTTCTGGGGAGGTAAAGACTGAGGGTGGAAGCTCCTCAGAGCAAGAGTGGGCAGCCCATGTGGGCTGGTATGAGGCCTACAGGCTCCCTCTCTCTTTGCCTAGGATCCAGCCACGTGCAAGTGCGTCAGTGTCATCAAATGGCTTAGAGAAAAACACTGTCAACTTGCAGCTGTGGGTGTGAGCTGTGCCTCTGGCCTAGGTGCCCGGACATGTACCCTCTGCCCCCAGGCCTGGTTGGGCTGGCCTTCGTCCCTGTCTCTCCTGCCCCTCCAGCCACTCCCACTGTTGTCCCTTCTCCAGGTCAGACCCCACCCTTCCCTCTGAGCCACTGGACCTGACTGAGGAGGGATGAGGACTGGCCCCATGCCTGCCTGGTGACCAGCATCCTCTGTCCGCTCCTCCAGGCCAAGCCGTCTCTTTTGTCCCATGCTGGGTCCTGAGTCCTAGCACAGCCTGGGTCTGGCACACAGTGGGTGCTCACTAAACTGCCATGAGGGAGTATCATGGCCACCCCAATTTTATTCAGGGGATACTGGGGATGGGGGCCACCTTCCCTAGCCACCTGGCTCCCTGCCCTCAGGCTGGGTTGTCCAGGACCCCCAGGACCCCATGTGGAGGGACAGCCCCGTATGCCTGCAAAGATGTGTTTTCATTAGCAAGAGATGAATAATTAATGCTGAGGCGCCTTTGAAAATTGTTTTGATTTTTATTTTAAACATTTTTTTCTATGTATAGAAATAGCACTTCCGTTAGGCACCAAATTTATTTTTTAATAAACATGGCAGTTATTTATTCAATCCCCGGTGCTCCTCAGGGCAGGCTGGCATGGGGGCAATAGGGACCTGCCAGGGCACTGCCACCTGATTCCACTGTGTACCCCCCAACCACCCACCTGCGTGCACAGCAGGGTCGGGGGCAGAGGACAGAGCTGTGCATTGGCTCACAGTCACCGAGTGCCCTACCAGGATCTTCTGACCCCCTCCCCACAGGCCTGGACGGGGTGATGTGGGCCACAGGGTTAACAAGAGCCAAGCTCCTCACCACCCGCAGGGGCCACCTCCTTTCGTGTGCAGAGCCTGGACTCTGAGCTGGGGGCCCAGATAATTCACAGGCTTAATTCTCTAGCCTGAGTCGGCCAGTGCTGATTTCTTGGCTCTTAAGTCTGTCCACAAACCTCATTACTTAGTACTTTCTCAGAAATTAAGTCAGAAACACCTATTTCCAAAGTATAACCCAAGGAGAATTTGAGCAGCAGTAAAAGCAATTACACTGACACTTCTCAAATGTACCCTCCCTGGCTGATGGCCACTCACTGGGAGACCCTCCACACCCACAGCCAAAGTCAAGAGAGTTGACGTCCCAGCTCCCAGTCTCTGCCCAGCTGTGTGTACTTGGCTTGGACATGATGCTAAACAAAAGAATTAGGATGTAGACTTTTTCTTGCAAAGAGTCATCATTAATTTTTTCAAGTGTGCAATATTGTCCTCAACAAAACACATGAGAAATGAGTTGTCTGTTTCTAATAAATATTTTCTAGATTAAGTATTTGTAATGCTATCAATTATTTATCCCCATATATGGAGAATGCACAATTTGTAATAAAATGCAAAAAGAGTTTTAATTTTTCCACACTATATATGAAATTGAGTTTTTGACTAATATATGAATAAATTGACTCTAATCCCTTCCTGTCACAGTGTATGGTATTGTTTTAGGTATAAATCTCTTATTTTATAGATGTTTTCAAAAAAATAATCTACAGTGTTTAAGGATCCATGTAAATCTCCGTAATGGGGCGTTCCAGCCAGTTCACATTTATAAGACCTGTCATCTGCTCATGTCCCCCCTGAATCATCAGCCACACAGGACAAAATCATTCCAGGGCTCTATAAACACCTTCTAATGTTCATAATTTACAAAGTCAATGTCACGTTGGCTGTAATGAGGTGGTGTGGGGCCAGTGGAGGGCAGGAGGAGTGGCATATCTGGGCCTGTCCAATGGGCTTCAGGTTCCATGTGGCAGTGGACCCAGGGCCTGGCTGCTGATTGGCAAAGGCACACCTAGACCCCTCTGACACTTGAGGAGGCCGTAGTCATAGCTGAGGGAGCAGGTCCAGCCCGAGTTGCACAGCCCAGAGTCTTGGGGAGGAAGGCGGCACTGGGTCAGTGTGCTGAGAGATAATAGGCCAGAGAGAGCCCTTGTGTGGCTGGGCCAGGGCCAAGGAGAAGATGGAAGGCAGGTAGGTGACAGAACCAGGACCTCTAGCTGCTCACTCCACAAACATCCTGGGAACGGTGCTGGGAGCTCATCTGGAAAGGATGCCTGAATCCAAGCATTCATCCTGGGCTTGTCCTAGATGCTGAGGTACATAGGAGAACCCTATCTCATGTGGATGTGACATCAGCCACCCCAGGCTTGGTTTGGCTAAGCCAGGAAGGCATCCTGGAAGAGATGGTATAACGTGGGCTGAAGCAACTGGTCATGCCTCTAGCTCACACTGTGTGACCCTAGAGAGTCTGCCTCTGCTGTGGACCTCAGTTTCTCCACCTCAACTCACAGAACCCAAGTTTGAGTCCCCATAAAGTTGTGTATTGGCCACTCTCATCTCGCAGCTGCCTCTCGGGGTAGATGACTTTGCAGGAGGCTGGCTGAGCCCCTCCTCTCTCTCCTGGAGATAGACCCAAGCTGGATCAATCACAGTACCTCATCCTCCTGGCCACAGTTATTGGACAGAGGGAGGATCATGTGACCCAAGACAGGCCAATCCAAGTGCTTCCCTGGAATTTTTCAAACACAAGCAGGAAACAGAGCCTATTCCCCGAGGGGACTCTTGGAGGTACAGCCTAACTAAAATTTCTATGGTCTCAAAAGGCCATCCTGGATGCCCACTCCCCTGCCCATGAGATCCCCACCTACACTGTCCTGAAACACTTCTCGGGATTGTCAGGCATTTGTAACAGAGCCTGGGTGGTCTCAGACCCACAAGAGTGCATGGTCCTGGAATTAATGCTAATTAATGTGCTAATAACTCAGTATTATCCTTCTTATAGGGTGGTGAGTGGAGGAGGGACAGGGCTCAGAGGCTTGATGTAATCCAGATGTTGGCTAAGACATCTCCTCCAGGGTCTACAACTTTAGGAGTGGCAAATATTGTTTCATTGCAAATGCTTGATAATTGGAGAACTGGAGATCAAAATGTGTTTTTGAAAACTGAGAAGCGAGCCCTCAGAATTAAAAGCAGGACATCCACTTCACCACCCACTGCCAGCAGAGCATAGAAAGCCAAAACAGAGGGGTGAAATAGGCCATCACCAAAGAACAAGCGCTGTGTGATCCCACTTAGACACAGTAGTCATATCCATGGACACACAAGGCACAATGGCAGTTGCCAGGGGCCAAGAGAGAATGCAGAGCTGTTTAATGGCTACAGAGTTTCAGTCTGGGAAGATGAAAAAGTTCTGAGAATGGAGGATGGTGACAGCTGCACAGCACCACCCTGGCCTGCACACTCAGCAATAGCTAAAGTGGGAAATTTTATGTTAAGGATATTTTGCCACCATTAAGGAAAACAAGATTATTACCCCCCCAAACAATACTAGACATCTATATGCTATTTTTTTTTTTAATATATGAAAGCAGGTGTCTGTTTCATCCTGGGTTTACTATGCAGACTCACCTGCTGAGTGAATGTCCTGAATACACAATCTTTAACTCAATGAATGGATCGTTTTAGTTAAAAGAGAAAAACAAAACAAGAGGAGAAGAAAATGAGTATAAAATGGGACACATAAAACTGGATGACCAAAGAAGACCAGGCATCCATCGTGCTGTGATGAAAAAGTCTCAAACTGCCCTTCTAGACCAGATGCCCTGGGACAGGTCAAAGCAATGAAATAAATCTATCTGCAGCTTCACCCCAGCCAGGAAGGAGCCCCATCCTAAGGAGGGAGGTGGTGAGGAAAGCACTTACTTACAACCCCAAGTGGCCTCTCCTTGGTAGGGCTAGTGCTGAGCTTGGGGATACAGCTACTAATGAGACAGATGGGATGTTCATGGGGGAGCAGATAGCAGGCAGGAGGCAAGAGCCACACAGGACCCTGCTGATGTCCAAGAGGTCCCTGGCACATGGTCCCACCTGGAGGGGACGGCTCCTTCTCTCCAAGCAGTCCACCCCCAGACCCACCTGAGAGCCAGGGGCTGTGGACTACAGTTTAGGCTCAGCCAGGGCAGCTGCAGACATGAGGACCCTGGGAGGGACAGGGTGTCTCAGTGCTGCCTGTTTGTGGGGGGCAGAAAGTTATATATTTTTGGTGCACTTTCTTGCACTTTTAAAATTTCTCCAAACAAAAATTATAATGGAAAGATACAAGAACCAGAGACCACATGAAGATAGGCCAAAGGGCAGCCAGATAGGCCAGAGGGACCGGTCCTGGGGCAGCGGCAAGAGGCCTGTTCTCTTGGGGGTCTGGCCTAGCCCCGCCCAAGCAGGTTGCTGGGCCTCAGGGATCTTAGCTAGTGACAGGCAACAAGACAGGTCGTGGGGGCTTCCTGCAGACATGAGGCTGGACTGTCACACCTGCTGGGTCCACTGCCACCCACCCTGGGCCTTCCTGGCAGGGACAGTATTAACCACACCTTTGATTTTCTGTATTTCTGAAGCTTTGACCTGTGGGGACCTGGCTGGCTCTGGAGGGGCTGCCCTGTCAAGGTCAGCCCTCTCCTCAAGATAGTAAAGGACTCACCTGTGAGCGCATGTTTCAAATGAAAACCAGTGATCCACAGCCCATACTCCAACCATCTGCTTCAGGGGGTCCTCACACCCCAGGACTCCCTCTTCCTACTCTTGTCACCCCAGGGTCGGGGACCAGGAAATTAGGAACAGCCCCTGTGCCCCCAGAGTTCACTGAAATGATTCAAACTGGCCGACCCTAAATGTGCTGACCCTGCCTCACTTCTCTGTTCCAGTGGCAGAGATCCACATGAAGGCTCTGTCACGTGTCCCCTCTCCCCTTCTGAATGGCCTGTAGTGTGGGCCACCTCCTTTTTAGAACTGTGAGTAACAAACTCTCCCGTCATTGGCATATGTCTCCTGATCTGACTACCTCACCATCCCCGCATGATAATAAAACCTCTGTTTTAAAATTTGGCAGGGCATGGTGGCTCACGCTGTAATCCTAGCACTCTGGGAGGCAGAGGCAGAAAGATTGCTTGAGGTCAGGAGTTCCAGACCAGCCTGCACAAAAGCGAAACTCACGAAAAAAACCAGCCAGGAGTCATGGTGGGCACATGTAGTCACATCTACTTGGTAGGCTGAGGCAAGAGGATCTCTTGAGCCCAGGAGTTTGAGGTTATTGTAAGCTAGGATGACGCTACAGCCACTTTAGCCAGGGGCAACAGAGTGAGACTGTGTCTCAAAAAAATAAAATAAAATGAAAGAGGCAGCCCCACCAATAGCCCATCAGGTGGGGAAGGAGTGACTAAGGCCACCAGTGGCTTCCAGCCACACTCAGGGGAGAAGAGACATGGACAGGCCTCCACTTTCTGGCCCCGTCCCTGCAGCCAGCTCCTACCTTACCTTGCCTTAGCCCCAGCTGCAGAGGGTCAAGAGTGGCCTTCTACCTAGGGCTGGCCTCCCAGAAACCATGCGAGCCATGGGGGATCCTGAGCCAAGGCCACTGCAATTGTCTTGGGCTGGATGGCTGGAGGGAGGGCCTGGCTGCGCCAGGGGGTTCAGTCCCTCCTGACCTTCCCTGGGCACATCTGTCCGGGGCAGGTGGTGTATCCATGGGCAAGGACACAGGATGGCTTAGGAGAGTGATCACCAGCTGAGCTGCACAGAGGAAGAATCTGTCTCTGAGATGGTGACAGGTATGATGGGAGCTGCTGGGGGGGTGTACCTGGCTGGAGGGCCCAGACCCCAGGGGACTAAGACCAAAGGAGGAAGCTAACCATCAGGGCGAGCTCAGGGGACAGGAGAGCAGGTATGATCGCACATTTGGGGTATGACTGGCCAGGCCAGGGGAAAAGCCAGACCAGACAGCAAGGGTCAGGCGGCTGCTCCCTGCCTGTGGCACCTTCCCAGGCTCCAGGAACCTCTCCAGTGTTTGATCTTGGTTGTCAGTCCCCCCAACCAGTCCCTGAAGGAAGGGGGATCAGGGGATCAGGCCCAATGGGAGGCATGTACAGTCTTAGGAGGTCCAACCAGAGGGTGGGGTCTGGGCTCCGCAGGCTGCCAAGTGGCCCTTGGGGTCCAGCTGCCCCACTGGAGTCAGGGAGCAGTATCCCAGAGGCAGTGGGTGCAACTTCTGGAACAGTCCTGGAGTCTGAAGCCCAGCTCACTTGCTGGGGACCATGGCACAGGACAGGCCGAGGTTAGAAGCTAGAGAGGGTGGGAAAACACCATCTCCTGCCCTAGAGAGAAATGATGCTCCATTTATTTATTTATTTATTTATTTATTTATTTATTTATTTAGAGACTCAAGCTGTTGCCCTGGGTAGAGTGCTGTGGCACCATAGCTCACAGCAACCTCCAACTCCTGGGCTTAAGCGATTCTCTTGCCTTAGCCTCCCAAGTAGCTGGGACTATAGATGCCTGCCACAACGCCCAGCTATTTTTTGGTTGTAGTTGTCATTGTTGTTTGGCAGGCCCGGGCTGGATTAGAATCCTGCAGCTCCAGTGTACGTGACTGTTACCCTAGTCGCTGAGCTACAGGCGCCAAGCCTAGTTTTTCTATTTTTAATAGAGACGAGGTCTTGCTCTCCCTCAAGCTGGTCTCAAACTCCTGAGCTCAAGCAAGCCACCTGCCTCGGCCTCTCAGAGTGCTGGGATTACAGACCTGAGCCACCAGGCCCAGCTGATTATACCCCATTTGATGAGAGAAACAGGCTTGGGGGTTGTAGACCTTGACTAAGGAGCCATGAGTTGCTGGCTTTGACCTCAGAAGGGGCTGTGTGACCTGAAAGGAGACCCCCAACTCGCAGAGCCCCCAGTGGGAGGCAGAGACCCTGGAGAAGATTCATGGCCCAAAGCGAGATCTTTGGAAATACTTCTAGCCTAAAAATGAGGACAAGGCTAAAGGTGCACTTAACTGCAGGATCTCCACACATTGCCCATGGCAAGGTGCCGGCCGGAGCCCTGGGATGGACAGATCGGCTCCCCTCCTGCTCTTGCTGTGACACCCCAGACAGCCTCCCTTGGAGGGAGTCCGTTGTGTTTGGCTCTGCCCCTGTCCCACCTGTGAATGAAGAATGGTGCCTGCCCATGTTGCCTGCGCCCACTGTGTGGTGAGGGCAGCTGCTGACCCCCCAGCCCTTGCTGGTCGCCTGCTCACACAGCATTGATGGGGCCCCTCTATGAGTCTGGGAAGAAGAGTGCCATGCAGGAGGACAGGGCGTCCCAGAGAGCAGCCAAAGCATCAGCAAGGGCTTAGCAGCCGGGCCCAGGGAGGAGCAATTACCCAGGAGAACCTAAGGCAGAGGGCAAAATGGTCTTGGGATACCCAGCTGCTCCATGGGAGAGGGGGTGCACCCAATTCCCCCTAGGCCAGATTCTATAGCCAGCCATCAGAGGACTCTCAGGGGGACCTTGGCTCAGCACTGCTCCTCAGGCCCCACTTCTCCTATAGGCAGCTACCAGGTCGTGTGTGAGAGAGCTCACAGCCCACTGTGGCCACCTCCATACTCCTCTTATCCTAGAAACCAAAACCAACGCTATCCTGATTCCGGCTGATGGGATGCCTCCCTGTCAGGCCTCCAGCCATGCGCCCCAGGCCTGACGCCTGCCTGCCTCAGTTTCCTCTCTCCTCCTTGCCTGCAGCTTGTGGACACCGGCCCACAGGGCAGAGGCAGAGCCCCAGGGGCCAGGACCCATGTCAGTGCTTGCCTTCACTCCTGAGCCCCTCTTCTCCTCTGGGACTACAGTGCTGACAGCAATCCTCTCGGGACCGCCAGGTCGGAGATGCCCGCAGGACAGCGATGCCCTCTCCAGTGTGATGAGCCCTAATGCAGCCTGTTCCTTCAAGGCTCACAACATTGATGGCAGGTAAAATTGAATTTTTTCCTGTTTCCTAAGAATTTTCTTATTTTCTGTTTAAATTGCCTTGTGTGTTATTTGAGACCTCTGGATGTCAAGTTCGTAGATGTGTTCTATGCCCAGGGTAGCAAGTATTTCCTCCCAAGAAAATATTTCTCAAGTTGGGGGGAGGGGCACTGAGGGAAGGGGGAGGTTGGGGTGCTCTCACTGAATGAGCACAGGGTGGGGGTGTCTGGCACACCTTTTGTGTGTGGGACATAACCACAAGAGGGACTCTACCTAACAAAATGAAATATTTTGACCTGGTTGTTTATACCTTCACATAAACCTGAAATAAATTTACTTTAAAAAAAAAAATCTTTCTCACAGTCCTTGAGGTGCTGCAACTATCTGCTAGGAGACCAGCCCCGGGAAGCTAACAGAGGACACCAGGGCCCCAGCCACGGGGATGCTGCCCGAGTCCACAGGTAACTCCTGGTGACAGCAGAGTCAGGAGGGTGACAGCAGCAGAACCCCATACCAAGTGTGGGGCTGTGGACAGTCACCTTGGTGGATCCTTGCAGCAGCTCTGGGACAGGCGTCTGTGGGCAGGGATCTGAGGCAGGTCCCCATGCTGAAAGGAACAGCCTGGGGCTAATGTATGCTCAGCCTGGGGCTCTGGAATACCCCAGCCCCACAGAGTGTTCCACCGGTAAAGCTCCAGACCAGAACCGGACTGGAATTGGGGCTACTCCAGGTTTCAGGGGTAATCATGCCAGTGGACCCGGAAGGAGGCCCTGACACCCCCAGGAGCCAGCGTCTGACCCGGAGACCCTTCCCCATGGTTCTGGCCTGCCCCAGGCTACAGTTGGCTCCAACTGAGTGACAGCAATTAGGGCCATGGCTGGCAGAGCAACCTGCACCCCCAAAGCACCTGATGTGGCAGCAGCTCCCCGGGGGCCATCACTCTCTGCCTGTGACTGAAGCACTTGGAATTGGTTTCTTTCTGCCGTAAAAATGGAAACATCCCCTATGTGAGACACAAGCTGGCAAGGAGAACGCTGCTTTGAAATCACACCCTCTGTGGGGCGGGCGGCGGCGGCCAGGGCCCCGGACCCGCCAGGCAAGAAGGGCTGCAAGTGTGGGGGAGCCAGGAACCTGGGGGTGCAGAGGCAAGGCACAGACCCCCCCAGCCAGACAACCCTGCTGGAACATAGGCTGAGCCCTCACTGCCTCTAGCCTCTCTTCCAAAAACAGCAACAGTACCGGCTACATCCGGCTGCTCGCACCCACCCAGAGATGTTGGAATCGCCATGGGGGAGGTGGGCGTGCAGGCACATTGCAGGGGGCTATCCAAATTGGAGAGAGCAAGCTCCCCTCTCTGAGAGCCAGCAGGGGCACAGCAAGGAGAGGTGTGGGGTCTGTGATGGTGTCTGGGTGACAAAGAGGGTCCCCAGCACACTGTACTATGCCAGGCTGCTCTGGGGGGCCTTGGGAACCAAACTTGTGAGCCAACTGTGGGTCCGCCAAGCAGGCCAGGCTGGCACAGGGCCCCCACTCATCCCATCTGGGCACCCATCATCCACTTCTCTGGTTGGGACCCTCCTCCCCAGCCCTCCCCAGGCACTGCTCAGTCGCAGGCTCTGCACCTCGAGCCTAAAATCCTCACGTAACTGTAAAGCAGGCCCGCACACACCCACAGGCGTGAGGAGCACGTGTCAAATGTGTGAAACGCCCCCACCCAGCCGAGCTGTTCTCCTCTTCAGGCTTTCAAGGACACTGCACAGGGCCCACGTGCCGTGGCCAGTGGTGGACATGGGCCTGCAGGAGCAGAGGACCCAGCCCTGCCCCGCTGGCACTTTCCCTGTGAGGTGCACATTGTCACAAGGCTTAGAAGACAGCCCTACCCACAGGGAGCTGGGCTGTGTGCCCAGCTCCTGGGCTAGTAGTGACTACCTGCCCATCAATGCCACAAGGAGAGGACTCCACTCGGGGCCCTGAGCCTCCTAGGCTGTCACCCATGCAAAACCCGGGGACTGTTGGCCCAAACAGTGGCCTGGGCCCAGCCGGCTCTTCCAGCCCATCCTGCTGTCAGAGTGAATTCTGGAGAGCTGAAGCCATGTGGGTATAGACCTATATCACCAGAACACACGCACAAACACATCTGCACATGCACATGTCCACTTGCTCGTGTTCCTATCACATGCAGGCACACGCACACTGACAGCCATGTGCACACTCACAACACATGCACGCTCACTCACATGTACACTCTTATACCCCACACACATATTCGCCATCTCAGTCACAATTCATACACCTACACAAGCACTGTCTGTCTTTTATTTCTCACTCAGGCCCTTTGCACAGACCTCTCACTGACATTCAGTGTTGATGTCCCACTTTAGCTGCTACCAAATGCCCCACCCACACAGCAGGCCATGGCTGAGGGCCCACCAGCCACCCTGGATCCTCCCTGCTCCCTAGCCACACAAAGTGTGCCCCATCTCTAGAGACGCCCTGGGTCATCCTACCTGCAGGAGCAGCTTCTGCAGAAGCTAGAGACTGCTAACTGAGGGTCTGGCACACTGGCGCAGCCAGCACCCAGGGTCCGGGCAGGAGGAGGAGACAGCAGCACAACTACCCTCCTGGGAGGTCTGGGGAGGGGCTGGTTAAGGAACGGGAGCAACACTGGTCTCCAGCCGTTCCCTCCTGCAACAACAGCAGAGCTGAAGCCAGGGTCTGCACTGCCCTGCCTGCCTCTGCTTTCAGCCTGCCATGACTGTGAGGGTGATGGTAGCCATGGGGTCACTGGGCCCAGGTTGGCTGCTTCCCAGGACTGTCTTCCTGAGGGCAGCAGAGCACTCAGGGTGGGCAGGGGCAGGCTGGGCCATTCCCACACCCCTCTCCACCCCAAGACTAACCTCCAAAGAAGGGGAAGCTGTATTTCAGCTGACACCATGTGAAAATCTGGATGAGCCACCTGCAATGTCCAGGACCCAGCCCAAGTCAACCCGTGCCAGGCCAGGACCCAGCCCAAGTTAGCCCATGCCAAGACCCAGCCCTAGCCCAGGCCCAAACCCCCTGCATGGCCCCAGCCTTGCGTGGCCAAGACAGATTAGTGCAAAACACAGACTTGGTTACCAAGGACGTTCCATGTTTGCACAGTGACAGGCCTCCCACCAAAGCCCGCCTGTGTGACCTCAGGCCTTTTCTGGTGCCCTGAGCCCTGCCAGGCACAGCCCTGTCCACCTTGGTGCATGGGGCCTAGTCTGAGCACAGCTGCCCATGCAGGCTGCTCCACCAGCCTACCTTTCCAGAAGAGAGCATCTGGGGGTCCCAAGACTGACCAAGCTCCCAACAAAGGAACAGAGCCTGTCCTACTCCCAAGGGCTGGCAGAAGGTGGAGATGGGGCAGTGGTGTTCAACAGGCACTCCCACCTGGGGCCCTGAGGGTTGACCTTACCACCTAGCGGAGCCCAGGGCCCTGAGAGTAGACCAAGGTAGCGGTGGGGGACATGGTCATCATGGGGTCTTTCTGGGTGGGCACAGGTATGCATCTCTGCAGAGATGGAGGGAAGTGATGCTGGGGTCTCCAATGGGTGGGGGCAATGCCAGGATCCAGGCACATCCTCACCTCTGAGCTTTATCTGCCTTTGAGGAGGAACTGGCATGTGAAGTGTCCCTGCAGGGCCCCCCAGGTAGGAGCCAAACACCACAGATGCCACAGGTAGGAGTCCCTGCAGGGAGAGTGGCAGGGAGGAGTGGTGCAGCCAGGTGCACCTGCTGATTAGCGCAGCTTCCCAGCTGCTCTCAGGCCTGGTAGAGTTCTGAGAGCAGGAGCCACTGAGCCATCCTGGGCTACATCAATTTGTGGAGGAGGAAAGCCTCCATGTAGGGGGTGGTAGAGTCAGGGCCCTAAACACTGCCTGCCCCAGCTGCAGACACCCAGAGCTCAGTGCCTTAAGTGGCCAGGGCCCAGGGTCTCAAGCATGAAGACACAGTCAGCCTCCTGGCAGGGCCTCAGCCTATACCTGGTCCCTGCCTGAGTACTGACCTCAAGTGGGCAGTGGCCACCCCTTCCTGGTGCCCTGTCCACCCACAGCTCTGCCACTGCCCACCTGGAGTGTTTAGAAAGTAGCAAAGATGCTTGTATTTGAGCAAGGGCTCAGCAGATTACTGGGCCAATACAATCTGGCCCTCAGGTGTCCTTTTCTTTCCTGGATGAGTACTTTCCTGCAATTAATCCAGACCTCACTGGGAAGGGCTGGGAGCTACCTTCCATCTGGGCTGCCCTGCTGACAGCCAGGAGGGGCAGGTGGTCCACAGGAAGGGCCAGGTCTGCCACCCAAGTGTTTAGTGGGGGACCCTGCTACTTCACCCTGCAGTAGCCCTGCTGGGACGGTTGCCAGATGCACAGGGAAATAGTCTCAGGAGCATACCTGAGAAGCTCTGTGACCTCCTGCTACCCTGGCCAGACCTAAAACGTCCCAGAGGGGCACCAAGCTGGGCCTTGAAACCTCAGCCAAGGTCTTTCTTTCAGAGAAGGGTAGTGTATGTTAGGAATGTCCAGGATGAAGTTAATCTGAATAGCCTCCAAGCTGCAGGGCACTGAAGTACTTCTTTCCCAGGCTCCAGACAGGGCAGACCCATCCTGGCCCTGTGGGCACTCTCCAGACTCCCTGGATCAGGCTAGACTGGTTTGCTTGCCCTTCCTGGTCCAGTGCCTTCTGATCTCCTTCAACCCCCACCATGCCTACCTTCACTCCCCACCTCCATCCCCACAGCCACCACCCCCTGGGAGTTGATCACTTGATTAAGAGCAGTATTTAAGGGACCAGAGAGAAAAAATCAATTTGCCTGGTTCCACTTTAATCCATCAGTTCCATTTCTGATGAATGTCCCACTGTTGAAGTCACCATGAAGCTGCAGCACCCAACAGAGATTGCCGGTCAGTCGGGGTGGCCAAGGAGGGTCTGGCAGGCCAGGGCTGGAGCTGGCCTTAGTCCACACCCATGGTGGTAGGTCTTGGTGCAGGCAGCAGACCACAGCTCTGGCCCCACTTGCAGGGCCTGGAGCAGCTTGGTCCTATGCTATGCACCAGTGACATTGTCAAGCCGAGATGAGCCCATATCTGTGGCTGCTGAGCTGGGTTCCTTGGAGGATTGAGCCTGCACGGGAGGACAAGCAGATTAGACTAGTGGTCTAATCATTCTTCCTCCAACAAATATTACCTTTACATGCCAAAATCTACAACTGGGATCAGTATAATCAGATGTTTATCCTTCTCAAGCAAGGTGGCAGGGTGTCCCGGGGACAGGGAGAGACCTCAGCACTGACAAGAGGCAGGTGGGCTGTGGTTGCAAGCTGAGGAGGGTCTGCCCTGGCTCAGGGGACATGAAGGTTCCACCCCGGCTCCTGGAACCTCCCATCTCAAGCTGCAGGGGGGCATTGTGCACTGTGCCAGGTGTCACCCAGGGTGGGCAGACACGGGGTGGTGGCAGCCTGGGAGTGAGGGGCAGCAGTGATGCCGGGCCACCTTGGGGAGGCTGGGTCAGGATGGGCACAGCAGGATTGGGGCTCTGCCTCTGTGGCCGGTGTTCCCGCTGAGGTCCCCAGCCCACCCAGGGCTTCAGACCCTGAGCCAACCTGGCCAGCTCCTACTAAGTGGGCCTGGGTGGTGGAGGCTCGCCTGCTGCCCACCTCTAATCCCCAAACCCCAAATTGGATTAGTTGTGTTTAGAAAGTGGCAAAGCTGCTCGTATTTGAGCAAGGGCTCAGCAGATTACACTGGGCTAAGAGGGTGCCTGCCTGAGAGAAGGGATTTTTGAGGGGGGGAAAGCAGCATTAAACAAGTGTTAATTGAAAACAAACTCAGAGGAACATCCCCACCCCGGCCTGGGGGGGGGGGGGGGGGGGGGGGGGGGGGGGGGGGGGGGGGGGGGGGGGGGGGGGGGGGGGGGGGGGGGGG
>CAUYRH010076880.1:0-10577 GCA_963574655.1 Perodicticus potto
CAACACGCTCTGAAAGGGAGGGGCATTCGACCGGCACAGAACCTCACAGACCACCAAGGCTTGTACGAAAGGTCTTCATTGGTGGGGGAAGCTGCAGAGCAGCATTTAGGAGGAGGGGAGAGAGAGAGAAACGGGGGAAGAGAGGAGAAGGGAGAGAGAGAGAGAGAAGACACATGGGGGACAGGGGGGAGAGGAGGAGGAGAAGAGCAGAGAAGAGAGGAGAAGAGAAGAGAGAGAACAAAAGACAAGAGCACCTTATAGAGACTCGGTTAGGGGAGGTGTCGGGATAGTAAAACAGCCGATAAGGGCGGGCCATAAGTTTGAGCTTTTCAGTGGATAATCGAAGGTGTGCAATTATCTAACACGCTCCAAACCTTTTTATGTGTTGACTGATAATTTATAACCTATTCTTTACATTAGGTAAACACCTGTCTAACAACCTACAGCTAAGAACCAGAGGGTAAACGTCCAAACCAAATCCTCTAGATATGGGAAAAGAAGGAAGGCATCTTATTTCTTTGTGGTTTATATCGAGTTAAATGATAATGGAGCAGATATAAGAGATTTTCTTAGGATGTTTCTTCAGATTTCTAGAATTTACAGAACACATCATACTCTGGGTGATTCCTATGACAGTGAATGATAAAGGCAGAGGTACTTGGTTTGGCACTGGAAGAGGGGGTATTTTCAGCTCTTCTTACACTTGAGGCCATGACTTTGAAGAAGATTAAGGTAATGAATGGGTGTCAAGTAGCAGCCTACCAAGGCAGGAAAAGAAAACTAAAACTAGGTTTTCTGAACTAGAGCTTATATTGTGATACAACAGACTCCCTATAAGATACAGAGAACAGAGAGAATGGATTTAGCAGGCATCTTTCCAGGGATATGATAAAGAGAACTTTAAATTGAAATTTAAGGTAAGGGAAGACCAATACTCAGATCAAATGAAATAATTGGACAATATCAGCTGTAACCAAAATTAGAGGTAAAACAGTAGCTGATAAAAATCTGTCATTGATTGGCAAGAGAAAATGAGATTAAAAAGTTTTAGTTTTACTACAGAAAAATTCAAATAAATGATATTTTAATTTTTTAATTATATAACAGCTTTATTAAGGATAATTCATATACCACATAATTTGCTTATTTCAAATGTACATTTAAATGACTTTTAGTGTAATTACAGGTTTGTACTACTATTACCACAATTTTAGAACATTATCAGAACTCCAAAAAGAAATGCCGTACCCATCACCAGTCACTCTCTATTAACTCCAAACATTGCCAGCCTGAGGCAATTACTAATTTACTTTACATTTGCATAGATTCAAATGTTCTGGACTTGTATACGGAGTCATACCGCACGTGACTAGTTTTTTTTCCACTTAGCATAATATCTTCAAGTTTAATCATGTTGTATCATGGATTAGTCCTGCCCTTCCACTTATTCTTAAATATTGTTCCACACTATGGACATAACACTTTTTGTTCATTCATTCATCAGTTGATTGACTTTTGGGTTATTTTCACTTTTCGGCTATTATATAAATAGTGATGCTATGACTATTTATGTTCAAATTTCTGTGTAATCAAAACATTTACATTTCACTTGGGCATATATCTAAGTTCTTGAGTTTGTATTTGGAGTTGATGAATCCTGTAGTAACTTTATGTTTAGTTTAGTTTTGGAATTTCTTTTTTTTTACTTTGGAATATTACAGGGGTGGGGTACAAATGTTTTGGTTATATGGATTGCTTTTGTACTGGTTGAGTCATAGTTCTAAGCGTGCCCATCACCCAGTGGTGTACATTGTACCTATAAGGTATGATTTCGATAATCTCCTCCCCCACCCCACCTGCTTGATTGCCCTTGAGTTTTACTTTGTGCATTTGAGTGCTAATCAGTTAGTTTCAATTTAATAGTGAGTACACTTGGTGTTTGTTTTTCCATTCTTAATACTTCACTAAGGAGAATGGTCTCCAGTTCCATCTAGATTGTTGCAAAAGGTATCAATTTATTTTTTATGGCTATTACTCCTTGGTAGACATATACCACATTTTATTATCCACTCATGAACTGATGGGTATCTTTGTGATTGTGAGTTGTGTTGTGGTGCAGTAAACATTCTGTCATTGATTGGCAAGAGAAAATAAGGTAAAAAAGCTTTAGTTTTACTACAGAAAAATTAAAATGATTTTTTTTTCTTTTTTCATTGTATAACAGCTTTAGCAAGGATAATTCATATATCAAGTGTCTTTTCGATAAAGTGATTGCTTTTCCTTTGGGTAAATACCCAGTAGTGGGATTGCTGTATCAAATAGTAGGTCTAGTTTAAGTTCTTTAAGGAATCTCTGTACTACTTTCCATAGAGTTGGTACTAATTTGCAGTCCCCCCAGTAGTGGAGAAGTGTTCCTTCCTCTCTAGATCCAAGCTGGCATCTGTTGCTTTGGGACTTTTTGAGAAAAGCCATTCTCAGTGGGGTTAGGTGATACCTCATTGTAATCCGATTTGCATTTCCCTGATGATTGGTGATGTTGGACATTTTTTCATACGTTTATCGGTCTTTTTTTGAAAAGCGGCTGTTCATGTCACCTTGTAATGGGGTTGTTTGGATTTTTTTTTTCTTGCTGATTTGCTTGAGTTCTTTGTAGACTCTGGTTATTAGCTCTTTACTGGATATATCGCATGGAAATGTTTCCTCCCTTTCTGTTGATCATGCCCTTGACCATTTGGAAGCTTTTGGATTCAATCCAGTCCTATTTGTTAATTTTGTTGTTGCTGTGATTGCCCTTGCAGTCCTCTTTATAACTTCTTTGCCTAGGTTGCAATTTAGAAGAACTTTTTGAACATTTTTCTTCTAGATTTCTTATGATTTCATGTCTGATTTAAGTCTGTTATCCATCTTGAATTAATTTCAAGAATGTAAGGGGAAAAAAGCACTTCAGTTTTACTACTGAAAAATTAAAATAAATGATTTTTAAAACAGAGAAAACATCTCCTGTAAGTTTTTTTCCTTTGGAGCCTGGAATACTTTGCATAGGACGTCTTTTTTAAATGTTTCAGCTTAATCTCTGATTGACATTTTTTAAAACTCATACCTCTTTACTAGGGCTGATAGTAAGGTAAAACTATGTTAATGTAAAAAAACACAATGTTTATAATTTTTAAAAAGGAGAGTTTTATTTCTTGTGAAGGGGTTTCGACCTGCAGTGCCCATTCTGACAGGCTGGGAAACGCTGCTCTGGCCACAAGCCAGGAATATGTGTTGAAAGGCAGTGACAAAAGGGAACAGGATTTTATACTGAACCTGCTGGCTAAATATACATATTTAACAAGCTATGGGAGGAGTCATGAATATTTATGAAGAGAAAACACCCTCATGTCATTGTGCCTTATGCCTCTTGTCCTGTTGGAACTGCCGGGGAACTCAATTTTAAGGCTTTTTTCGGAGTTCCCCTGGGCTGAGATGGGTCCATTCAGTTAGTAGGAGAGAGAAAAGAGGTTAGGATTTTATTTTTATTTCACACCTAAAATATAGTGGAAATAGATAACTAGGATCTCTTAGCATGAGAGAATTGCTAAGATATGGCTAATTGCTGGAATACGCCAGCATGAGGCTATGTGCTGTGCAAGTAAAATAACACCGTTTGAGACCCCGTGGAACAGTCCCCTGCTTGGAGATCTTTGAGTGATTAGGTCTAAAGCTGATGGTAAAAAATAATATAAGAGCACAAGACACATAAACTGAAGCTGTGGGAGCCAAATACGGATATTTTAGGTCGATGAAGAATATGATTACTGCTCTTTTCATGCAAGTGTCAGATCTGTCCTAGAGATAGATAAATGTCACATTCTGCTAAAGCAGAATACTTGGGGCTTCATTTTTTTCAAATTGATATTGCTGGCTGGAAGCGGTGGCTCAACATCTATAATCCTAGCACTCTGGGAGACCGAGGCGGGTGGATTGCCTGAGCTCAGGAGTTTAAGACCAGCCTGAGTAAGAGCGAGACCCTGTCTCTAAAACTAGCTGGGCTTTGTGATGGGCGCCTGTAATCCCAGCTACTTGGGAGGCTGAGGCAAGAGGATCATGGGAGCCCAAAAGTTTGAGGTTGCTGTGAGCTAAGACGTCACAGCGCTCTACTGAGGGTGACAGAGTGAGACTCTGTCTCAAAAATAAATACATACATACATCTTGCTGGTAGTCTCTTCTCTGAAAGGACAGAGAATGCAGGGAAATGTGACTCTCTGCACTTAATTGTACCCAGTAAGAGTGAAATAGCCACTTTACAGTTTACAGTGATAAAAGGAGACCATGTGAAGCCACAGTTAGAAATGGATAGCTGGACACTGCTTCGAAAGCAGGGGGTTTTGTTTGTCTTTTTAATCCCAAAGGTCATAGAAATATTAGGTAGAAACTAAAAGGAAACAGGATTTAAAAGTGAAATCACTAACACAGTGAAAGAGAAGAAGAATAGGAGAGCAGCGAAAGAAAATGTATCTGTCTATTCATTCTCTCGCCTGGGCTCATAGAGCTCAGCCTTCACAAGGATATGTACAAAGAGAGGAATGAGCAGCAAACAAGTGATAAATACACAAGAGTGACAGAGACAGAAAATATCTGGGCTCAGAATAGGCTGAGCATTATGAAACCATCGTTAGATGTGGAAATTTTGAAGGGGGGAAAGAGTGAACAAATACATTGGCATACCTCTGTATACCCCGGGATGGGAAACAGACTCAAAGTGTTGAATGAAATTTTCCACAATATTCTCGCAAACTAAATGGAGCTTTGGGTCCAGAGAAATAGTTTTGGTTGTATTTGGACTTGGTTGAAGACATTCGATCGGAGTATTCTAATGGAGATTGATGTTAACGTCAGGGGAAGTCTCTGCATTTGTCTGTGTCATTTTCAGTATTTTAATCATTACCTTGTTTACAAGCATAACTAGCACATTTGCAAGTGAAAAGAAGCTGGAAGACTAGATCAGGTATTGGATGGCTGGATACGCGGACTGACAAAATAGGGGGTTTACCTGCACCCTAAAGGTGTATGTGTGCACATGTAGAGCCATTTCCTTTCCTTCCTTTTCTTCCCTCTTCCTTGCTTAAAAAAGAAGTTTTATCTGGGCCTGCAGCAATGAGCTGAGGTCAGATGGGCCCCTCCCTCACCTCCAAGGAATAGATGAATTATAAGTGGTCTGTAGTCCCACCCACATTAGCCAGTGGTTCCCTTCTATCTTCTTGGCTGTGACAGTGCTGGTCAAGGAGATATAAGAATGTGTGCTGAGCAGAGAGCCTCTGGAAAAGACTTCCGTTCCTGATTATAAAAGAGAGAATTCTCTTTTTAAGAGATCAGAGCCATCTGATAGAAACAGTTTCAGAAACAGATGTGTATTTGAAATAGAGTCTTAATCCATCTAGATACTTCTGTATATTTAGCAACATTAATCACATTATCTTTTTATGATTTGTACATCTATAGGAGGTCCTACATGAGCCCTATTAAATAGGAAGGAAGGGAAGGAAAGGGAAAATGCCTTAAAGTCAGTTCCTTTGACCTAAAATAATGTCTGTGAGCAAAGATTGTGCATTCTATGAAATAAAAGATAAGGAATGTTTTCAAAGTAATTGTATGAAGTTGGAAACATGATAGTTCTTTGAATACTTCATAACTACCATATTTAACATAAGGTACTTGAGAATTCTAAATTCTTTAATACTTCTGAAAAGACCACTAATTCTAGGGTAAAAGGGCCTGTATCCTTAACCTGGCTACTCAGTATGACGTGACCATGGGCAATTTATAATATCTCTGTTCCTCTTTCTTATCTAAAGTGGGGAAAATCCCCTACTTATTAGTTGTGGGATTCAAACCATTAATGTTGATAAAGCCAGATAATAAGTGTTACAGGAATGTAAGATATTATTATTATTATTATTTTCCTTGAGTGAAGAGTAACTGATGAAGCCATTGGCTTACTTTGAAATAATCTGGTCTAAGAAGTACTTCAATAGATACACTAATAAGCTTAGAGCACAGAGTTCTGGAATCAGACAGAATGATTAGAACTTCTAATTTATGTGACTCTAGACATAATTAGTCTCTCCTCCAACTTTGGTTTCCTCATCTGTAAAGCAGGAAAAATATTAGTAACTAATTTCTTATTTTTGTATGTGTGAAGAAATAAGATGATAGCAAGTGTTCAACCTATTTTTAGTTTTCAAACAAAGAAGCAGTTAGGATCATATGACTTTTGTGATATCACCTTATTTCTCTTTACCTTAGAGAGACTAGGGCAAATCATAGAGGGAAAACAAAGCACAAAAATCAAGTTGCCGGTCAGATGTATGACCCCTGACAGAAGATTACTGCTTCTAGACGGTTCTCGCCATTCAGTGTTCCAGTTTGCTCAGGATGACTGAATTAAGTTATCTTTTTGTCTTTGGCAGGGTAAGAATCAGATGGTTACCGTCAATGGACAGAAGGATTTGCTTTTAGTATGAAATAAATGAAAATGTTCTGCTCTTAATTTAAAAGCAGGCCAGGCACGGTGGCTCATACCTGTAATCCTAGCTCTCTGGGAGGCCAAGGTGGATGGATTGCCTGAGCTCAGAGTTTGCTCAGCGTGGGCCAGAGCAAGACCTCATCTCTAAAAATAGCCGAGTGTTGTGGTGGGCACTTGTAGTCCCAGCTACTTTGGGAGGCTGAGGCAAGAGAATGTCTTGAGCCCAAGAGTCTGAGGAAAAGCAAGTCAAAACCACAATGAGACATCACCCCACACCTACTAGAATGGCTGCTATAAAACAAAGAACAGAAATAATAACCATTGGTGAGTGTGTGGAGAAAAGGGAACCTTGTGTACTGTTGGTGGAAATGTAAAATGGTGCAGCTGCAATGTAGATGGACTACCATATGTAGCATTCCCATTTCCAGACATTTAATCAAAAGAATTAAAATCAGGATCTCAAGGAGATATATTCATTCCATGTTTATTACAGCATTATTCACAATAGCCTAGATATAAAAACAATGCCATCGATAGATATATGGATAAAGAAAATGCATTATATACCTACAGTGGAATATTATTCAGCCTTAAAAAAGGAAGGAAATCCAGACCCTTGCTATAACATGGATGAAACTTGGGGACATTACACTAAGTGATATAGGCCAGTCACAGAAGGACAAATAATGTAGGAGTCCACTTATATGAGATATCTGAAATAGTCAAAGTGATAGAAGCAGAGAGTAGATTGGTAGTTGCCAGAGCATTTGGGGCTGTGGAAAGTGGGCAGTTGTTATTCAATGGGTATAAAGTTTGAGTTATGCAAGATGAATAAGCTCTGGAGATCTGCTCTACGACATCGTGCTTATGTGTATAGTGAACAATGCTGGATCATACACTTAAAAATTTCAGAAGGTCGATCTCAGGTTAAATGTTCTTGCTTATAATAAAAAACCAAAAAGTAGAGTAAGGTTTAACTATGAGTTAAAACTTATATGAATGGGAAAACAATGAAAGGTTTTAAGAACAGGATAGATCTAATTGAAACTACTTGAGATTTGTTACTTTATCCCTCTGGCACAAGCAGCAAGTTGTTGTGACTCTCATTGAAGCCCTTTTTGACTTAGGGGGTAGCCTAATATCTATTTCTATTCAGCTAATTCTTGTCAGTCACTGCAGAATTGATTGTGGCTTCTACAGTACATTCCTCAGCCTGGAGAGGCTTCCCCAACTTCCTCTATCCAGAGGACTGAGCTAAGATAGGGAAGAAGACTTGTCTGTATGACTCCTTCAATTTCACTTTCCCTGCCATTCTTTGGGAGTGAACATGTGTCCCTACAGGGTTTAGCCAGATTCTGCAGTGGTTTGGCCAAGTCCACCTGATCTAGTTAACTCCAGTAAAAGGAATCTTGGCTAGATGTCTTAGCTCAGATCAGAGAAATCTGTGGTGTGCCAAACTGTCTGAGATTGACAGTATGCATGTTGGCTCTCGGCATTTTGTTACATTTGGCAAATAGTTTTCACAGTTGGTATGGTACAGCTATGCCACTTCTGGCTTCATTTAAGATGGAGTTTTCTCTCGTCATACATTTTGTTTTTTGCAGGGTTTAAGGAAGAAATATAAAAATACTTCATTTTGCCAAACTGAAGGGTCAAGACTATACTTTGACTTGGTTAAGAGTAGTGCATCTTTCAAGTAGGCATCTAACAGCCAAAGCTTAATTTTTTCAGCTGCAGGATAATTCTTGATTTTATCCTTAGAAGATGACTAAATCAGACTTCAGTGAAATTTCTCCCTCTTGTCCAGTAGGCTGGAAGGATATAGCCTAGTTTATCTGGTTGTCTACTTTGTGCATTAAACAATAAAAAAATATATTTAATAGGGCTCATCTAGGACCTCATCTACATGTATATGCTGCAAATAATATAATTAATGTCGCCAAGAATCCAGAAGTATCTAGATGGATGTAACTTTCTTTCAAAAAAACATCTCATGAGACTGTTTTTATTAGACAAATTACTACTGCTCATCATTGCATCTTTGGGGATTTAAAAACTGTCTTCAGAACACGTTATTCACATGCCGTTGTTTATGTATATCATTGGACTTGGAAATCGTTGTACTTTAATGCTTTATTTGATTATGGAAAATAATAATGAGTAATGAGTTGTTTTGAGCTATGGCCTATCACTGAGTTGGGGTGTGGCAATTATATATTAACTGGGGTTTAAAATTTAAATCTGACTATAAAATAGTTATGCTGATTTTCTTATGTGACTCATACACAAACTCTCAAAACAGTTATTTAAAAATGCTCTGAGCAAAACAAAAGTATTAGAATGGCTTTCTATAGTGATTAGTCTGCAGGAAGTGCTTACTTATTAATATATGTTATGGTAAGTTCAGTTACAAAGTCCAAGTTTTTCTTTTTTTTTTTAAACATGTGACTTTAAGGTCAAAAAGTTCAGTCATACTCAGGTAAAGTCAGAGTCACTTACCGCATAAACTGATGTATCACATAGGCTTCCTAAACCATTTTCCATGTCTTTTTTTTGCTCAAAACCGTTTTCTTCATGTCTTCATTTTCATTTAGGGCCACAGACTAAGCATAAATTAACTTAAACAAATGTTTGTTCGCTTTTTTCCTATTTCATGCAAAGCTGCTCTGTGCGGAGCTCCTGGACTGTATGCTAGCGAGCTTCAGAAAATGGATAATGCCTATCCATGTCCCTACAGGAGCCTACTGTCTACAACAAACAAAATCAGTGCAGGAACAAACGGGCAAAAGGGAGTCAGAGGGGTTTATGTCAGACACTGTGCTAAGTTCCATATACATATATTATCTCATGTACTTCTCACAGTAACCTTGTAAAGTAAGTAATCTTAATAATACTTTACAAATGAGGACTCCAGGGGGTAGACTGTTCAAGCTCTTGCTGGGCATTGAAATCAAGAAAGTATTGGCTGGGCATGGGGGCTCACACTTATAACCCTAATACTCTGGGAGGCTGAGGCAGGCAGATTGTCCAAGTCCAGGAGTTTGAGACCACCCTGAGCAAGAGTGAGACCCCATCTCTACTAAAAATCGAAAAACTAGCCAGGTGTTGTGACGGGGCCTGTAGTTCCAGCCACTCGGGAGGCTGAGCAAAAGGATTGCTTGAGTCCTGGAGTTTGAGTTCGCTGGGAGCTATGAAGAGTCCGTAGCCCTCTACTGAGGGGTCAAAACGAGACTCTGCCTCAAAAAAAAAAAGAGGTACTGATTTAGAGGCCAAATAGAAAAATAACCAAAATCTTGGAGTTTTAAATCAGACCATTAGTGTCATGAGCTTTTATACATTTATTCAGTCAATGAGTAGGTATTGTAGCAACTTAGTATCAGGGAAGCACTTGAACTCTGTTCTTCTGACTCTAGTTCAGGTATGTTTTTGCTACTCTTAGCCTCTGCTGTAATCTCTCAAGAATACTTCAAATTTCTGGGCAGCAGAGGAGTCATACCAGGGAATAAAAGATGTTTTGGATTTTTTGTTGTTGCTGTTCACTTGTTTTTAATTTGGTTGTACTGTTTCCTCCTTTTGCCTGGGTGAATTTATATAGTGAAAAATGACTAATTTGTACCCACCAAAATCTATGTGTTATACTTCTGAGCACCTATGAACTCGAAGGTAACACTAAATTAGAATTCATTTGCAGTTTTCTTCAGATTACGTCCTTCTTTGGGTAGTGATTATAATTTTTAGAGAGGTTTTAAGACTGAAGGTTAAAAAAATAATAAATGATGTTTAGGAAAAGCAAAGATAAAATACTGCGATAGAAAGTTGCCTGCTTGAATGACTCAAATAAGCACTTTGTAGTAGTGAAACTGATTGGATTAACAGGAGATGTAAAGCATTAAGTAATAAATGTAGTATTGAAAGTTATTGCCTCAAGGAGGGGGACCTACAACGCCCACCAGAGGCTCCGATAGCCAAAAAGGCTGGACAACTGCTGAGGAGACACCTGTGCCTTGGTGTCTCCTTCACTTTACACTTAGGACTAAATGTGGAACCCCCATTTCCTATGCCTAGGTCA
>CAUYRH010076884.1:0-24022 GCA_963574655.1 Perodicticus potto
CCAGTCCTTTGCTTGAAAGCTGGGACTGGTGTCTGTACCTTTTCCCGTAGAGTTTTGCCAAGGACCCGTAGAGTGCTACTGCTTGCGAAACTGGGGACATTCTTGGTGTGGTGGGGTTAAGTGGCTCTGTCTTATTTTCAGCTGGTCTTTGTCTTACCCTAGAGAATCTGTTACTCTAGATTGAAATCTGAGCTGTGAAGA
The DNA here is from genome assembly GCA_963574655.1 of Perodicticus potto. Taxonomy (NCBI): domain Eukaryota; kingdom Metazoa; phylum Chordata; class Mammalia; order Primates; family Lorisidae; genus Perodicticus; species Perodicticus potto. The sequence goes on from CAUYRH010076884.1 coordinate 202, forward strand.
AATACCAGCAGTTAAGTCACCACACCCCCCACAGGCAACAATAGGAAAAGCAAAATCAAACCTTCCCTCTACCACGCATCCAGGGTACCACTTTGGAAAGTCCTCGAGTGATTGGACAAGTTGAAGAGGTCCCAACCAAATGTCCTAGCCAGCACGGATCTCATATGGAAGAGTTAAAAAGTCTCTGGCAACTAGATAGCAGGGATCTGCTGGAGACTCTAGTATAACTCGCTCTGGTGCTCCATGGGCTCAGGAGGACCCCCCCCCCCAGCAAATGGATTAGTCTGGGAAGGTTGATGCCTCCTTCCCCACCTTGCCTCTCAGTCACACCCAGTTGGTGGTAACAGTTGTGATCCAGTTTCCTCCAATGAGCAGATGCTCCAGAGGTTTGCGCCTGCCTGGGTCACAGTGAGGTCTGTGGCTCCTCAACCAGTCCACTACTCCCTGTCACTGTTTGGCATGGGGAGGTGAGGCCTGACAACCTCGGTACGTGATAGGGGCTGGGGCGATTTACTCAGGTTCCAGCCCTGTCCCTGACTGATGTTACTGCTGTAACAGAACAAGTTCACAGACTTTATTTCTGTCAAGGCTATTTTCCCTGATCAGATGTTGGGCTGCAAGTAGGTCTGACTCAGTCTGTGAGTTACAGCCCTTTGTCTCAGCTTTCATCCCCTAAGGGCCAGGTGCAGTCTGAAGGTAAACAAGTCAGGCTCTGCCCTGGTTGTCAGCTGACTCTGCGTGTATTCTAATCTCTGTGCTCTGTCCTGGCCGGTACTGCCTCAGGCATATCCTTCACATGCCTTGGTTGCCGGTCCACCCTGCTGGCGGCTACCACCAGAGAAGCCACCCGTTTCCCCTGGCCGCCCAGAAGACTGGGAGTGTCTCCTCAAAACATCCCCAGGGGTGTGAGCCCTCCTGCTATTGTTCCCACATCAGTGGTTGCTATTTCGTGCCTCAGGGAACCTTCTTTCCAGCTGGCCTCCTCTCGGCTCACTTTCCTCTCACCACTCCCAAGCCGGAAAATCAGCACAGATCAGCAACAGTCCACACCCCATCCACACCCCTCAAGAAAAGGTCCAAGAATCTGGACTCTGTGGGGGACAGGCCTCCAGACCTCGGGGTGAGAGTGGAGGGGAATACCAGGAACTCAAACTTGCACGTAGAGAATATATACAGTTTTATCAGTTTTATGCCTGGTAGGAGAGTGCTGTGGCACCCTAGTAGGGGAAGGAGGTCTGGTTTTTAGATGGTCTCTCCCGTGGGGGTAGAGTGGGAGGACGTCTGAACTCTGCTTGCTTGTTTGTAGGGAGGTGTGGAGTATACTGCGAGCCACTCTCATGGGGGAGGGGACTCCCATCCGCTTGGTGATGTGCTCTGTACCTTTTTGTTTGTGTCCTTGGGGTCTCAGGTCGCCCCAACAGAGTTGATGTGCGTTCTTCGACCTTTTCTTTTGGCTCAGATCCAAACCATCCGCTTTCTGTCCTTTAACTCTCCTTCTGGATGGGAACCTCTGTGGAAAGCTGGTTACAGACCGCCATCTTGGCTCCTCCCACACATCTCTCATTTAAATCAAAGACTAGAAATGATTTGAGCTTGGTGAGGAAGGCATGTTGAAAGCTGAGAAAGGCCAAACTAAGCCTCTGGCACCAAATAGCCAAGTTGTGAAAGCACAAGAAAAGTTCTTGAAAGAAATTAAAAGTGCTACTCCAGGTACAATATGAATGAAAATAAAGCAAAACAGTTGTATTGCCAACTTAGAAGAAAGTCTGGTCTTTTGGGAAGAAGATCTAACCCCAGCCATAGCATTCTCTCAGGCCAAGATAAATCCAGAGTATGACTCTGACTCTTCATTCTAGGAAGCCTGAGGAGAGGTGAGGAAGCTGCAGAAGTAAAATTGGAAACTAGCAGAGTTACCTCATGAGATTAAGGGAAAAAGCCATCTCCATAACATAGAAGTACAAGGTGAAGCAGCAATAGAAGCTGCTGAAAGTTATCTAGGGGATCTAGCTAAAATAATGAAGGTATCTATCTACACTAAATGAAATATTTTAAATATGGACAAAGCAGTCTTATATTGGAAGAAGATACCAAGTAGGACTTTCATAGTCAGGAGAAGTCAATGCCTGCCTTCAAAGCTCCAAAGGACAGGCTGATTCTCTTGTTAGGAAGTAGTACATGTGATGACTTTAAGTTGAATCCAATGTTCATTTACCATTTCAAAACCATGAAGGCCTTTAAGAATAATGCTAAATGTATACTTCATGTGCTATAGCAAATGAAAAATAAAGCCTGAATGACAGCATATTTATTTATAGCATGATTTTGATATTTCAAGCCCACTATAGAGACCTATTGCACACACACAAAAAAAAAAAAAAAAGAAAAAGAAAAAAGAGTCCTTTCAAAATATTACTGTTCACTGATAATGCACCTCATTACCCAAGAGCTCTAGTGGAAATGTACAAGGAGATTGTTTTCACACCTACTAATATAACATCCATTCTGTAGTCCATGGATCAAGGAGTAATTTCGACTTTTAAGTCTTATTATTTAAGAAATACATTCAACCACACCTATGGTGCATCTTCTAGGGTACATGTGAAATTTACTAAATGTAGCATATAAATGTCTTGACACAGTAACTAAGAAAATGCCACGAGGGCCATGTTAACCAATTTGATGAAAATACTTCAAATTGTATATAAAATCAGCACATTGTACCCCATGATTGCATTAATGTACACAGTTATGATTTAATAAAAAAAATACATTTCATAAGTCTGTAGCTCCCTTTGGATCTAGGGAAAGTAAATTTAAGACCTGTTGAAAAGAATTCACCATTATAGATTCCATTAAGAAAATTTGTGATTCAGGAAAGGAGGTAAAATATTACCTTTAATAGCAGTTTAGAAAAAGTTGATTCCAACCCTGACAGATGACTTTCAGGAGTTCAAGACTTCAGTGGAGGAAGTAACCACAGATGTAGTAGAAATAGTAAGAGAATTAGAATTAGAAGTAGAGCCTGAAGATAGGCCTGAATTGCTGTAATCTCATGATAAAACTTATATGGATGAGAAGTTATTTCCTATGGATGAAAAAAAATGTGGTTAAACATAGAATCTACTCCTGGTGAACATGACATGAATATTATTGAAATGAAAACAAAGGATTTAGAATATTTCATAAACTTAGTTGATAAAGCACTGCCAGGATTTGAGAGGATCAATACCAATTTTAAAAGATGTGCTACTGTGGGTGAAATGCTATCAAATAGCATTGCATGCTATCGTGAAATTTTTTGAAAAAGAAGTAATCAATGCAGTGAACTTCATTGTTGACTCATTTTAAAAAAATTTCAGAGCCACCCAACCATTTCAAACATAATGATCACCTACATAGAAAATTTCAAGGACTTTCCAAAAACTTACAATAAATGAGTTTAGTAAGGTCACAGAATGCAAGATAAAAACACAAAAAATAACTACACCTTAATATACTAATAATGAAGAATTGGAAATCAAAATTAAAAACACAAAATCATTTACCATAGTTTCAAACTGAAATCCTAGGTATACATGTAACAAAATGCATATACACATTGTATATGCATTCATAGATGCTAACATCTATGAAATGCTAATAAAAGAAATAAAGGAAGACATAAACAGAGTTATACCATGATATACCATGTTTACAGATTGGAAGATTCATACTAAACACTTAGGCCAATTCTTCCCAACTTGTTTTATAAATTTAAAGCAACTTCAATCAAAATTGCAGGAGAATTTTTAGAAGATACACAATGCATAACTTGATTCAAAAATTTATATTGAAGGCTGGGCACAGGAACTCACTCTTGTAATTCTGAAGTGGGCAGATTGCCACAGATCAGGAGTTCAAGGCCAGCCTGAGCAAGAACAAGACCCACCTCTACTAAAAATAGAAAAACTAGCCAGGAGTGGTGGCACATTCCTAAAATCCCACTACTCAGGAGGCTAAGGTAGTAGGATTGCTTGAGCCCAAGAGTTTGAAGTTGCTGTGAACTATGATGACACCATAATGCTCGATCCCAGGGCGACAGAGTAAAACTGTCTTAAAAAAAATTTATATAGAGAGGTAAAGAAGCTATAATAGCCAAATTAATTTTTAAAAAGCTAAGAAATTATATTATCTGATTTTAAGAGCTACTAAGAGCTGCAATAATCAAATGGGTATGGTATATTTGAAGATTTAGACATTATATTTAGATTTAGATATAAAGCAGTGAAATAAAATTGGAAGTCTAGAAATAGAGTCATACAAATACGGGCAATTGATTTCCAAAAATGCACATAGGAAATTCAATGGAGAAAACATGAGAGAAAATCATTGTGAACTGGGATTAACAAACAGTTGAAATTTGGACTTAATCAAAATCAAAAGTTTTTGCTTTGTGAAGATACTTCTGATAGAATGAAAATTAAAGAGACAAACAAAGGAAATATTTAAAAGCTGCAATCAGCTAAAGACTTTTTTCAGAATACATAAAGATCTTTCAAAACTCAACAGTATGAAAACATTCCAAATTAAAAAGCCAACAGATTTTCACAAGCACTTCATCAAAGAGTACATAAGAATGGCAAATAAGAATATGAAAAGATGTTCAACATGACTAATCATAAGTAAAACATAAACTTAATCCATATTAGGATGCCATTATACACATACCAGAATATCAAAAATTAAAAATTATGACACCGTACAATGTGTAAGGGTGCAGAGCAACTGGATCTCTCATGTGTTGTTGGTTGGAATGCAAAATTATATGCCTACTTCATATAGTTTGGTACAGTGTGGAATTTTGTAAGGTTAAGCATTCACTTATGATATAATCTATCAGTGCTACACCTAAGTATATACCTTAGAGAAAGGAAAACTTACAGTATTCATGCAAATACCTATACAAAAATATCTATAGCAGTTGTTTTCATAATTTCTAAAAAACTAGAAACAACCAAAATGTCCTTCAGTGTGTGAATGATAAGTAATTTGTGATATATCCATATGATGAAATATTACTAATAAAAAGGAACATTTTTTTATGCATGGAGAAACTTGGATGAATCTTAAAGATATAATATTAAGTAAAGCCCAACTCAAAATATTATGCACTATTTAATTTCTTATTTATGTCAATTTTGAAAATTCAAAAATACAGTATTGGAAAACAGAACAGTCTTTGGCATGGGTTGTGAATGAAGGAGGATATAACTACACAAGAAGAGTAAGGAAAAGTTTTGGGAAATGATGGAACACTTCCATATCTTGATTGTGACAACTATTACAGGAAACTATACATATGCTGAAATTAATAGAAATGTACACCAAAAAGTTACTCTTGTTGTATGCTAATTTAAAAAACAAAATTAATCCCATGAAGTATCAGAGAATATGCTCCTTAAAGTTAACTTAGTTAAGTTTAAGGTTAAGTTAACTTTAGCTAATAAGTTAGCTTCGTGTTGTTCAATAGCAAACTATTTTTCAAGCAAAATCACAAACTTTATTTATACCAAGGAGGGAAACAGTGATAGCTCCAATAGTTATTACCACTGTTTATCATTCGTCTTCACAGACAATGGGTGATATCAAAGGTAAAGTGTAAATTAAATTTTTAATGAAAATTTTTTTCTATCTGAACCATAAACAGTTTTGGAATGCCAATGTTATTAATTAGAATAGTAACAAAATAAATTAATATGAGCTTTCTTTTTATTTTTTCTTTATTGAATCATAACTGTGTACATTAACCCATTTATGGGGTACAATGTGCTGATTTGATATGCAATGTGGAATACTTACATCTAACTAATTAACATAAACATCTCCTTGCTTACTTATTTGTTGTGGTAAGACATTTATACTCTATTCTTAATAGTTTTGAAATATATTATTGCATTGTACATGTTAGGTGAAGTTTCCCCCAAATACCCTCCCTCCTCTCAGCCTCCCCCCTACCCTTCCCCGTTCTTCCTCTTCCCCCCTTTCTGGACTATAGTTATGTTTTATCATTCCTATGAATGTGTAGGTGATGATACACTTAAATCATAGTAGTATTGAGTACATTGGATACTTTTTATTCCATTCTTAAGATACTTTACTAAGAATATGTTCCAACTCTATTGAGGTAAACATACAAGACATGAAGTCTCCATCTTTTTTATGCCTCCATAGTATTCCATGGTGTACATATACCACAATTTGTTAATCCATTCGTGGGTTGATGGGACATTTGGGCTGCTTCCATGATTTGGCAGTTATGAATTGGGCTGCAATAAAAGTTCTGGTGCAAATGTCTTTGTTGTAAAATGATTTTTGATCGTTTGGGTATATACCTAATAGAGGAACTGCAGGATCCAACAGTAGGTCCACTTTTAATTCTTTGAGTATTCTCTAAACTTCTTTCCAAAAAAGTCATATTAGCTTGCATTCTCATCAATAGTACAGAAGTGTTCCCTCCTCTACACATCCACATTTGTAGTTTGGGGATTTTGTGATATGGGCTAGTCTTGCTGGAGTTAGATGATATCTCAAAGTGGTTTTGTTTTACATTTCTCTAATGATTAAAGACAATGAATATTTTTTAATGTGTTTGTAGTCCATTTGCCTGGCTTCTTCAAAGAAATTTCTGTTCAAGTCTCTTGCCTACATAGAAATGGGGTTATTGTTCTTTTCTTATTGATTAGTTTGAGTTCTCTGTGGATTCTAGTTATCAGACCTTTGTCAGAAGCATAACTTCCAAGTATCTTTTCCCATTCTGAAGGCTGTCTGTTTGCTTTGCTTGCTGTGCAATAGATTCCCTATTTAATAAATGGTGCTGAGTGAACTGGCTGGCGACCTGTAAAAGAATGGAACTGGACCCTGATCTCTCACCATTAACAAAAATTTATTCTCACTGGATAAAAGATTTAAACTTAAGACACGAAACTATAGAAATATTAGAAGAGAGTGCAGGGAAAATGCTTGAAGAAATTGGCCTGGGGAAATTTTTTATGAGGAGGACCCCCCTCCCACCCCCAGCAATTGAAACAAAGCCAAAAATATACTACAGGGATGTGATCAAACTAATATGGGCTTTCTTATAGCGAAAGGAAGTTGTTGAAGAAAGTCTTCAAGGCAGGAATCAAGAGTTAAAATCTTTTTTTTTTTTGAGACAGAGCCTCAAGCTGTCACCCCGGATAGAGTGCTGTGGCATCACAGCTCACAGCAACCTCCAATTCCTGGGCTCAAGTGAGTCTCCTGCCTCCACCTCCCAAGTAGCTGGGACTACAAGCACCCGCCACAGCGCCCCGCCATTTTTTGGTTGCACCCGTCATTGTTTGGTGGGCCCGAGCTGGATTCGACCCCGCCAGCTCAGTGTATGTGGCTGGCGCCTTAGCCCGTTGAGCCACAGGCGCTGAGCCAAGAGTTAGAATCTTAAAGTTGTAGATATAAGAATTGGAAATTGAAAGAGTAGATGAAAAGGAAAAAAGGGGAAGAATTTTACAATAACATTGACATCAGCTTTTTCACTGAATCCAAAAATGTCTACATAAAACTTTCATACAGAAATTTATGATACGCAACTTCCTTTAAAGGAAGATCCTTGCTTTAAAAAGTAAATAAATGCTTCCTAATGCCAGTGTATTTACAATAACATGAGGAAGAGAGTTTGAAAATTATTATTTATGTTGAGACAACCACTATTTGAACTATCCTACAATTATATATGGAAATTATATATGAAAATTGTAGCACATTTCAAATAAGATAAAATTGAATAAAATACCTTTCATGTATAAGGTCTAATCAAAATTGAAGAGGTGTGTATTTTTCTCTTCTTTTTAAAGAGTGTACAAGTGTAATCAATACATGCTAAAAGCAGCCAAAGATCATCAGAATAAACACTAAAAAAAAACCCTACATAGTATTTTAATTGATGAATATTGTTCTACCCTACTCTTCTCATCAGGCCAAGATTGAATTAATTATTTCAGAATTAAATGTTAAAAAATGTTGTAGACAAATGGTTGTGTTCACAAGCAAAAGTAACTAGATGTCATTCTTTCCAATTACTAGACAGCTCAATGACTTACATTTTAAAATATTAAAAATGGTTATCTATTGGAAGTTAACTTAAATTCATCTATGTCCCCAGAACCAACCTAAGAATAACAGTGGTTATTAGTTATATCAGATAGTGGTACTTAAAAGCTGATTTCATTCACTTTGGATGTTCATCTAGGGAATTGTTAAAATGGAGGCTGAATTAAAACTTTCAGAATTTTAGAAAAGACATACTACTTAGAGAATGATTAGATCTTTAAGTATTGATTCAAGTCTATAACTCTTTGATTCTCTTATTGTATATGTGTTTATGTAAAAAATTACAAAGTATTCCTTTTATAACTTAAGACCTATGCAAGCATGCATAATTTCATAGTGACCAATTAAATTGAAAACGTTAATTAATTAAAAATAGTTTTTACTAGAAAAAATAACTTTAAATTTATACTACAGAAAACAAATTATCTGCAGTATTCATTTTTCCCTACCTGGAGTGCATAGACCATAAGATTCAGTCAACCCAAAATAACAATTAACTACTTTCCACTGAGGCAATTCCTTGTGGGAGAGCTCTATGAAGTCCCCTGCTTTGAACTCATAGTGTTTACCTGAAACACCAAGTAAGCTAAACAGGTTTGGTCCCTAGTGCCTGGGCATCACTGGCTTCATTTCAGGTATCGCTGACTTAATAGAAAGTTTAAATGTCCCTGGTCTATGCACCCTGTTCAATCTTGTATGAAAGCTTCTCATTCCTTCTTCACATGAGAATTTCACAGACTCGGCCTAGAACAAAGATGCTCAGTCTCTAGTTTGTTTCTACTGACTGAGATCAACATTGGTAAGTGAAACTTCTCCAGGTTTTATGGAGTTTATCCAACATTTATAGAGTACCTGTTTATTGCCAGTGACTATGTGAATTATCATACATACAATTCTAATAAAGATATATTATTTCCCACCCCCAAATTAAGAATAGTGTAAATAGCCTAGGAAACTTATGCAAATGAATATAATAAATTATAAGAAATTTCATTTGAGGCAATTTGGGCTTCAAAGAGTGACCAATGTAACTGCATTGAAAGATAAATTGAATATTTGCCAAGCGAATGAAGAGGGAGTCTAGTGGGAAGAATTCCAGATAAAAGGAATAGTATGGTGTGAAACACACCCACATAGAGCATGGTGATACAATATATGATTGGTTTACTAAAAGTAATCTCAATAAGCCAACCTTATTAGACATGGATTATGTATAATCCTATGTCCTCTGTGTGTGTGCATGTGTGTGTGTGTATGTGTTGTTTGGATGTATGCATATGTGAGGGGGAGAAATAAGAGAGTGCATATTTCAACTAGCCATTTAAGATAAAGCAAGGCTGAGCATAGCTGAGTCACTGACTTGGAAAACAGAAAATATTTCTCTCTGTCTTTGAAAACTCAGGAGTGGGTGCAATTAAAGCAATGAAGAGATAATTTCCTTTTTGTGTAGGTAGAAAATTGAGGTAGAAAGTGTAATTACCTACATTTTCTCATTCAAATGACTAGCAATGCCACCTCCAAGGAAATAGCAGGAAAGCAGTGGAGACTTAGGATGCCAAATTTACAGAGTAGCTTCTGCAATTAATTAGAAGAGTTCATTTATTGAAAGTAGAACTACTTTCCAACACATACAGGGTTTCAACATATTGGAGTTCAAAATAGACAGACAAAGTTTAGAAATACTTTTCAAGACAAAATAAAATTTTCATATAAGTGGTTAGTGAAGACAGAAAAAATATTTGGGGGTAATAAATAACGTTGAAAGAAACCGCTCTACCATTGAAAGAAACCACTCTACTCTCTACCAAATAAATGTTCATTTTATTTATTTTAAGTAAAAATGTTTATATTTTGTAAAAGTTGTAAGTATTGTATAGTAACATTTTTATTATAAAATAAAGTATTTAATGCACATATGAGTTGAAAAGACTGAATGCAAGTTTTATACGTTCTCACAATATCTTTCTTAATCCTAAACTTGTCTTCATAGATTCATGGCTCTCTTACTTCCTATTTGAGAAGTAATACATTGTATTGATGCATTTATCAATGCAATTTATAAATAGTGAAATTAAAATAAAAAATTTTTCAACTAATAATCCTATATAAGAATATATATTCAAATAACATATATTCAAAAATTAAAATAGATTGATGGGAATTTTTTTTTTTGCAGTTTTTGGCCTGGGCTGGGCTTGAACCCACCACCTCCAGTAAATGGGGCCAGTGCCCTATTCCTTTGAGCCACAGGCACTGCCCAATTGATGGGAATTGTTGACAGCAGAATATGTGTGAATGTGCATTGAAGATTTTCCTTGTGGTTTTCCTCCTCCTTCCTCTTATGGAGAAACCTCAATGTAGAGGTTAAAATATGGAGAGTCTTCTTAGATTACACTAAGAATGTGTATAGAAATGGGAAGTAATAGAGGATGCTTTTCATTTTCAAGTCATGGACAATAAATTCTAAAACATAAGTCAACTGCTTTAATATATTCATCTTTCACTTTAAATTCCCAAGCTACTACAGTGTTTAGAACAAGTTAAGGCAGGCATTAGGGGTGACAGCAGTGGGGATTAAGTCATATTTAATGGAGGAACAGGAAAATTATAGGAGCAAGAAGCCTACAGAAGCCCCTTGAAGAAAAGAACTTCTATCTTCCTCTAATTCTTGCTGCCACACTAATTGAAGCAGGGAACAAAATCACAGGTGATAGTCTAAGGTGCTTGATAGCCCTGAGAGTGTTTCTTGTGGAAAAGCATATTTCCTAAAAATTAATTTTGGTGAGTTCTCAAATTACAGCAAAATTAGAAAGATTTATGGTTTTATTTAAGTGCTTTTTCACATTTTCCTATGGTTTAAAGACTAATAAGTGGAACAACCTGCAATATCTGATGTACTAATTCATGTAACTTCATCACTGAGTTTTTGTCCATATAGAATTAAAGTCAATCATGTAACTAGGTGTTCAGTTAAATAAATATTACTTAGCACCTATAAGTTAGATACCATTCTTAAGTGTGGAAAAAAGAGCAGAGATGGTGAAGGAATAGTAATTAGGCACAAGAAATTTAAAATGACACTGATGGACCTATCAACAAATCCACAGATTTAAAAACAAAAAAATTAATGGAGTGATTCTGATACAAAGAATGATTCTATGTTATTCTACAACAATACATGTTTAAAATAAAATAGAAAAAGTAATATCCAACCTTCCTAACAATTATACTGTAAATGGTATTGATGTTGTGTTTGTTTGATTAGTTGGTTATTTTAAGAAATGAGCTTCCACTATCTAATGTATTTCAAATCCTGGGGGAAAAAATCAGATTTTTTTTTTCATTGTAGAAGTCACAATGAGAGGTAATTCCTGGAAGGCATGTACTTCACCACCTAACATTCTGCCTAGCACATAACATTTTAGAAAATCTCATTATTTGTTCAAATGAATTTGACTGATGTCCAACCTCAAGTTCTCCTAAGGATTTTGAAAATTAAAAGATATTCTCTGAAGACAAAGCACTGTCCATCAGTTGTAAGATCTTCCCAGTCCAAAGCTCAGGATACAATGCCTAATAACAGTGCCATCTACACTCATGCCATCTACATGCTACAATTTTGAGACATATTTCACTCTTTAAGAATGGGAAGTTCATTCCAACCAAATGTAATCTTTCTTAAATGTTAAGGGCCATTCAAAGGCAAGAAGTATGACTATTCTTTGAGCTAACATCTGTTCTAGATTTACCTGGGGGCTATTCCTAGAGCCATTCATTTTAGATGGTTAACAAAAGAAGTTATGGTATATCATTGTAATACTAAGGTATTGGACTATATATAAGATGTAATAATACTGGTACATCATGGAGGTAAAGATTTTATCATTTCCATCAATTTCTTCCTTTTTAATAACCCAAAACCTGATCCAGAAAATTTTTATGACTTGTTGATTACATTTGGTGATTCTATTTCTGAATAATACTAAAGATTTTTCCAAATTGAATTGTAACTACTCACAATGGAGACAAATTCAATGTGTTTCCAGAAACTCCATGCTGAGGACACCGAGTTACCTTACATACAGATACATTAAATATCATACTTTTTTCCCCCTTCTGTTCTTTGGTTTCCTAAACAGAAATCCACACTTGATATCTTCAGTATGACTATGGCCAACTGGACCTCAGTAAGTGGATTTCTCCTCATGGGGTTTTCTGATGAGCGTAAACTTCAGATTTTACATGCACTTCTGTTTTTGGTAACATACATGCTTGCCTTGACAGGCAACCTCCTCATTATCACCATCATTACCTTGGAACTTCGTCTCCATTCCCCTATGTATTACTTCTTGAAGCACCTCTCTCTTCTGGACCTCTGCTTCATCTCTGTCACAGTCCCCCAGTCCATTGCAAACTCACTTATGAACAATGGTTATATTTCCCTGGCTCAGTGCATTCTTCAGGTTTTCTTCTTCATAGCACTGGCCTCATCAGAAGTAGCCATCCTCACAGTGATGTCTTATGACCGGTATGCAGCCATCTGTCAACCACTGCAATATGAGACTATCATGGATCCCAGTGCTTGTAGGCGTGCAGTAATAGCTGTATGGATTGCTGGGTGCCTGTCTGGGCTCATGCACACAGCTATTAACTTCTCTATACCTCTCTGTGGCGAAAGAGTCATTCACCAGTTCTTCTGTGATATTCCTCAGATGCTGAAACTAGCTTGTTCTAAAGAATTCGTGAATGAGATTGCAGTGGCTGCATTTACAACCTCAACAGCCTTTGCCTGTTTGATTTCCATTGTGCTCTCCTACATTCGCATCTTCACGACAATGCTGAAAATTCCATCAGCTGAGGGCCGCACTAAGGTCTTCTCCACCTGCCTACCACACCTATTTGTAGTCACATTTTTCCTCTTAGCTGCAGGCTTTGAGTTTCTAAGACCTCCTTCTGATTCTCCATCAGCTATGGACCTCATGTTCTCCATATTTTATACAGTGATACCTCCTACTCTCAATCCAGTCATCTACAGCTTGCGGAATGATGCCATTAAGGCAGCACTGAGGAAAGTCCTATCAAAAGAAGAATTTGCTCAGAGAAAGATGTATTTCAAAGCTGTGTTTAAACTCTAAGGAGCTATACAAATAAAAATACTATGCTTCAAATTGGAAAAGGAATGAATCTTATCTCTTCCCAGAACTCTATTTCAATTTATATATTCTATATACTCTTCTCAAATATCATTCTTTAAAATTAAAGAAATTATACTTCTAAAAATATTGGCTTTCTTTTCCTCCTCCAAGAGTTATTTTAAGACATCTTTTAGGAATTTCTTTGAAATGAAAGAAAATGTCAATTTGTTTGAGTTCTAGCCTATATTATTTAAAATTAGTTAATAACAAATAGATTATAGACTGCAATCAGATGAAACTGTGTTAATATGATAGTACATCTATAGTGCATGTATGGGATTTCCAGAGAGTCTCTTAGTTTCCCTATCCATAGTAAGTATTGTAATAGCTATTATAATAATTTATTAAATCCCTAATTTCAAGTGCTTTATGCACATTTATCTTTAACTCATGGAAACAACTCTTCTGGCTATGCCATATTGTCCTCATTTTAGTAACGGGGACACTAAATTTAGGAATGATTAATTAATTTTTCTTAGCTCTTTCAAACTGAAAGAAAGGGAAAACTGATTCAAATTAGTATTTGCCTAACTCAAAAGTCATTTATTTACTTTTACTCATTGCAAATGCTTTGTTAATCTCTCTTTCTCTCTCATAACATCTATAGACATATGCATGTACTACTATACTCTATTAGTGAAATAGTCATCACATATGTGCTTATCCATTAGTGGAGATGTTTATATTCATTTCTTCTTTTGATCTGTACAAGAGTTCAATGAAAATTTTTACAGCATTAAGCAGAGGATTCCTCTAGTTCCATAGAACAGAATAAAGATGAGTTGCACATGAAGAAAGATACCTATGAATGTATAAAATATTGAGTCACAAATTTCGTGAATCTGAATATCTAATTTACTTTGAGGTTATGCTAAAAATTTCTCCAAGGACTCCAAATTTACAAGAGTGCAAAACAAGACTAATCCCCTAAATTTTGAAGTAAATTAAGATACACATTCTAATGACAGTAGAAATGAGCAAATGATGAATAATTGGGGTGGTTTTTCTATCCAGCTTATTTAGACTCATGGTTGTAATATCTACTACACATGCATACATGTATATGAGTGAGTTTTTGTTTTATTTTTGAAAGTGATACATTTTGTCTCTTCTAATGTAAAATTGGAATTAATAACAAAAACTATTACTATTATATGTTGCAGACTTGGAACTTAGTAAATGATTATTTCTTTTTATCTATAGGTGCCATTTCAAAAATAATATATTATTTAAATATTATATTATTTGCATAAATTATTTGCAGAAAATTTCAAAACAACTAAATAAAGTAAAATTTAAAAGTAAACCACAAATCTATTACAATTTAAAGTGTACTAGGTAAATTGTATTTCTAGATATTTTTCCATTCTTGTGTATGTATGTGTAGATATCATATTGTAAATGCATTGAAGTCTCACTGTACATAATTACTAATAAGATCATTTGTCATGAAATAATGTCATAATGATGCTTACATATAATGCATAAAATTATTTTAATGTCTGTTTACTATATTCAACTCATCTCATATTTAAAAGTTTTCCCTTATTATAGTCATCATTCTAAACAATACTTCGATGAGCATCTTAGTCCATGTACATATCTGTACGTGTATATGATCAATTCCTTGGGATACATTCTTAGTAGTAGTTGCCTCTTTGTCCTTCTGCCATCTCCTATGTGTGTGCAACATATCATTGCATTTCCCTGGGTGCCCATTGATCTTCCAACTTATTTCCTCTAAAACAGAGAACTTTCCATGTAATGTATTAATACTAAAATTTAACTGCATGGAATGTTTTTCCTTTCACAGAAAGCATTTAAAAATTCTTAAGGGAAAAAGAAGAAATGGTCCTGTAAAAGGTAATTAACATTGGAGAATTTCTTATTTATTTGAGTGAGATTATTTTGAGCTACATTTAAGAAAGAAAATATTCCAAGAGCCTCACAAACACCCTGGATTAATGTAATGCACTATTTATAAAGAATGTTCTTATTCAATCAAGGTAAGCCACCAAGAAATTGCTGAATAGCAAAAAAGGAAAATGTTTGCAGATATTAACAGATTAGTATTTGGAGGCCAAGCCTACCAATAATCAGGTTATCATTGGCACTTTCTCTAATTCACCTTTTTTTATTTGCACATTTCCAATTTACACATTTATTTATGTGCTCATTTCCAATTTTGTCATCTCAGTACATAGCTCTTCTGTTCACCTAATTATTCAAGATGGATTCTTGAATATTTCCTTTTACTACACTCCCATATCTAATCAATCAGTATTATTGATTGTATCTTTCATCTCCAATGCTGAGTCCAGACAAAGTGCCTCATTACTGATTCTCACAAATCTTTTTATTTGGAATACAATACAACTTCTATTTTGAATGCAATATACCTTGAGTGTCTTTCCCTTTGCATTTTTTATCAACTTTGTTATGAAAAATGTACATAAAGGTTATTGCATCCATTCATAGTGCATACTTTAGCGGGTGTTAACAGTTGTACTCGCCCATTTAAACACCTCCCACAATCAAGATTCAGAACATTTCCATTACTGTGAAAGATTGTTGTGTTTATAGACTTTCCTTTCTCTGCTCTTTGCCTCAAGAAATCACTCATCTGCTTTTTGTTATTATATCTGTATATTAGTTTACATTTTCTAGAATTTTATATAAGTGAAATCATATGCATTCTTTAGTGTCAAGCTTCTTTTGCTGAGAATAAGGATTTGAGATGATTTAAGTGGTTGGGTTCTTTTTATTGCTGAATTGTACCTCTTTATATAGATGCACCACATTTTGTTTATTCAATCACTGGTCCATGTACATAAGTTATTCCAGGGTGGAACTGTTGTAAATGAAACTTTTAAGAATATTTGTGTGCTAGGTTTTTTGTGGACACACATTTTGACTTGGAGGAGATAAAAACTTCGTAGTGGGATAGCTAGGTTTATATGGTAGTGTTTGTTAATTTTTTTCCCACATGGGAAACCTGAGATCAAAGTGAATACTGATGAGCTAATAGCTGTAGTAGAAGTGAACCCATCTCAACCTTTGTGTGCATTAGCAACATAGTTTGATGTTACTATTCCCACTGTATTAAAGAAAGCAAGTCAAGTGCGATAATGCATGAAACAAATTATTTCGCATAGTGAAGTCTTCACTAATAGTACCATATGTAAAAGCAAATCTTAAATGAACAATTACCCCACTGAACATTTGAAGAAGGTCATTCCCCGCAGAGAAAAGCAGTGCAAAGTCCACATGTATAAGCATTCTTAGAATGTGTCAGTAATAGTAAAGAAGCTAACATAATTTTTACTTCTTCGTTAGTGTTATTAAGTTATGTTAACTAATTTTTTAAACAGATTGGCATGAAGTTCCACAATCTATTTATTTATTATCTTAAATTTCATAGTTACCTGAAATTGGGGTCATTTTTCTTTCATAATATTATTAATTTGTGAATTAACACCTTGTATTTTTTAAAATTTTTGCCTGAAAATTATATTTTAATAATATTTTAAGCAATTAACTCCCCTCCATCATTCTTAGTTTTTTTTATTTTTGTAATTTTTGCAGTTATTGTAATATAATATCACTTCTTCTTTCCACTTAGTTTGAAATTTTTCTATTTGTATATCTAAATTTTCACATTAGATACTTAGCTTGCTGATATTTACAATTTTTCTTTTGTAAAACAAGTATTTAAGGCTATAAATTATGACCAAAATAACTCACACATTAGGTAAATAATTAAATCATTAAATTTCCAATGTTTTCTGATAGACTCATTGCCCTGGTAATTGCATTCCCTCAATATTATTAAAATAAGACTCATCATAAATATTGATGTGCAAAAAATATTTCTCTCAGATTTTTAAAATAAGTAAAGGTAATTGATACATTTTAATACTGTAAGTAAATATTTTAAATTAAAAAGTTCTTGATTTTTATAATTTAGTTTGTTCGTCTGGTTTATGTATTTTGTATCCTGAACAAACCAGTGTTTGCCTAGTTCATGGTCATGCAGATTCTCTAGTACATCTTTAAAGAAATACTAACCTTTCAACACTTTAAACTTTGTAAAAATATTTTGTTTCACATTGCACATTTAGCTCTATATACACTTGAAACTGTTTTTCATGCGCTGTGAGGTATAAAGTAAAATGTAGAGAGCATGATTCTTTTGCATATAGATATTTAACTGTATTAGCTCAGTTTATTGGAAAAATCATTCTTTCCCCACTGCATTGCAACATTGCAATGGCATATCTGTTGTGTGATTCTTTTTTTTTTTTTTTCTTTCTCTTTGAGACAGGGTCTCACTCTACCATGGCAATGGCACAATCATAGCTCACTATAACCACAAGCTCCTGGCTTAAGTAATCCTCCTCAGACTCCCACAGTGTTGGGATTATAGGCATGAGCTTCCATTCTGGGCAAGAATGTGATTCTTGATACACTATTCTATACCATTGTTCTATTTAGTTATCATTGATTTATAACTGTTGATATCCAGTGATGTAAATTCTTCAGCTTGGTTCTTATTCTTGTCATTGTGGCTTTTGGTCCCAGGCATGTACATATTAATTGTAAAATCATTTTGTCAATTTTCACAAAGCCAAACACTGATTGAGTTTTAATGGAAATCACAATGAATTTAATAAAGAGAATTGACATTTTAACACTGTTGAAACTTTCTGTTTATGAAAATGTAATATTCCCTGATTGTTTTATTTTTAACATTTTTTCAGCAATGGTTTGTATAAAACAGGGTGTCCCAAAGTTGCCGTACATAGGAAAATTAACAAGTTCATATTATGCTTTATAGTTTTAATATTGTTTATATATATATATCAACATGTAAGGAATATTTTGTAATATATTGTGAAATTTTGTAATAAATTTACAGAATTGTAAATAAAGGTACATTGGCAACAGTTTCCCATTTTCCCTATGCATGTATGGATGTCGACCTTTGGAATACTCATAGTTTTCAACCTAGAGACTTTCCAAATATTTAAATCTATTTCTTCCTAAATTTTTGATGCTAATAAAGTTTTTATGGCTTATATATTTTATTATTTAGTTTTCTATATATACTAATTAATTCTAGTAGTTTTTTTTCAAATTTTTATGCATACAACCACATCATCTGTTCTCAAATTTTATATCTTCTTCATCATTTTTCTTGCTCTTTTGTACTATTGATTAGAAATAGTGATAATGGTCATTCTCTATTTCTTAATTCACAGCAGAAATTTTTAAGTATTTTATCTTCATGTGTGATGTAACTATAGCACTATGTAGAACATCTTCATCAGATCAAAAATTCCCTTCTCTTCTGAATATGCTTAATAGCTCAGTGGTTTTATCACTTGTAGATGTTAAATTTTATAAAATGTTCTTCTATATATATTGAGATAGTTAAGCTTATTTTTCATGTGTGTGTATAATATCTTTGGGGTTTTTTGTATACATCAATTTGTTATCAAGCTTATACTGGCCTCATAAACCAAATTAGAAGTATTTCTTTTCTATTTCTCAGAAGATTTTGTGTGATAAAATTTTAAATAAAATATTAATGAACGTAACATTTACCATCATTAAGTGTTTTCTAAGCACTTTGCAGAATTATTTACTCAATATGCTAATTTTACAGGTACAATATTATTATGTAATTAATCAAAATCATTTCAGAAAGAGTAAATGGTAGAACCAGCACTCAACCCAGGCAATCTGACTTTAGTAGCTACATGCTTACATATGATACAATATTCCTTCTATCATTAAGCAGAAAAAACAACAAATGATAAATTCCTTATGTTGGCCAGAATCTGGGAAAACCATAATGGAAGCAATATAACATTCACAAATAATTTTAGAAAAGAATTTAGCAACTTTAAACCCATACAAATTTTAATAAGCTTAAAGTCAATAATCCTATCTTTCTTAATTTTAAGAAAAACCAACTGGGCAGTGCCTGGGGCTTAAAGGAGTAGGGCGCCGGCCTCATATACTGGAAGTGGTAGGTTCAAACCCAGCCCTGGCTAAAAAATGCAAAAAAAAAAAAAGCCAACTGCAGAAAATGCAATGCTTATAAAGATGAATATACTAACACTATTGTTATATTATTCATAATTTAAAAAAATCAATAGAGCTGTTTATACCTGTTTGAATATGATAATGATTTCATTACAGAAATCATTGGTTAATGTTCTTTACAATAATGAAAAACTAGAAAAGTGACTAGTGTTCAATAAATAGTTGTTGAATAATGAAATCAAGAAAATTTGTGATTTGTAAATTGAGCAGCATACTAGGTAGGCTTTTAATTCTAATAAAGATACAACCACATAGCTTCAGAGAAATTTTTGCAATACAAAGATATTTGTAATCATATTATTATTACTAAAAATGCTAACATATGTACAAAAGATGGCAAGATAACTCATTAATTACCAGAACCATTATGAGCTTACATTTATTTCCAAGTACTTAACAATGTTGTTGCAAAGATTTTAATATACATTTTCATGGATTGGGTTGACTATGAGATTTGCAGGGTTTGTTTCCTAGACTCATTTTAGAATCTTTTAGTCTATATTTCTATGATTGTAAAAGATCATACTCTGTGACCAAGACAAATGTTTAAAATCTGATTTGGCACATAGGCTTAAATGCCTAACATAAAGATAAACATAAATAGCAACTCCTAGTTTTTCAGGAGGTCTGATGACAGAAATTAATTTATTTTTTAAAGGTTTAAATGTTTTTCCTTTTCAGAAATATATGAATTAGCAAGGGTGGTGGTTCTCCAAGTGTGGCCCTCAGACTAGAAGCATCAGCTGCACTGGAGAGCTCCTAAGGCATGCAAAGTCAGACCTAGAGTATCCCTGAGTGTGGAGCTTAAGTCAGTGTGTTTTAGCATACGCTCCTGGTGATTCCTATATTGGCTATGGACTTTGAGAGGTAATTAGCCAGGGACAACAAAAACCCATAGCTTACTAAACTACTCCCTCTCTGTGCAAAAATTTCAAAGGCCCTGAGCTCAGGGGAATAGGAATATGAAAGATTTTTGTCATGTAGTTCAATTTTCATTACAAAAAAGGAAAGGAAAAACAAACCTAGGTTCTCGAGGCAAACAACATGGTAAAAAACTATCTTATTGGATGGCACCTATGGCTCAAAGGAGTAGGGTGCTGGCCCCATATACCAGAGGTGGCGGGTTCAAACCTGGCCCTGGCAAAAAACTGCAAAAAAAGCTATCATTATCTTTTTATAGATGACAAAATTAGAAGTTGAGTAAAGCAACCACAAAATACTTCAAATAAACTCTGACATTGCTGTGAGAGACAAAGACTTGGTTGGGTAGACGGCCAGTATAATTGTTGCTTTTCCCCCCATGCTTCTTGGTACCATTCATTAATATTTATAGATTTCAGATGTAAGAGAGTGATACAAATTGCAAAGACCAAGGCTTCCATACTCAGACTTAAATTCTTTTACTTAAGTACTCTGAGCCTTATTGTTTTCCTAAAAAGTATAAATTAAAATGCTTAAGTCATAGAAGGTAAAAATACTTCTATGGATTAAATGTCTAGTTTATGACAGACTCAAGCATATCATCTGTCTCATAACGATGAATGTTCAAAATTGATGAGTTTTTTTTTTTTTTTTTTTTTAATTTCCCAGTCTGTTGTTACTTGAGCATACTTGGCAGGTTATTTTTTTTATTTTTTTTATTTTTTGAGACAGAGTCTCTGTCACTCTGGGGTTGAGCAACATGGCTTCATCATAGTCACAGCAACCCCCAGCAATCTTCATGACTCAGCTTCCCGAGCAGCTGGGACTACAGATGCAGCTTTTGCCATAAGGCCCAGCTAACTTTTCTATTTTAGTAGAGATGGGGTCTCACTGTTGCTCAAGATGATCTCAAACACCTGAGCTCAAGCGATTTGCTGGCCCAGAGTGCTAGGATTACAGGTGTGAGCCACTGTGCCTGGTGTAATATTTAATGTACCAAAAAACAGATTAAGCAAAGACAACATAGCTGTTTATTATTTAATCCGTTCAAGGAAAATGTGGGGGAAATAAGGCAGAAAGAGAGAAATCATGTTGGGAGCATATCCTTTTTACTAATCCCTCTTGATTTCTATTAGGTGGTGTAAGATTTTGAGGGAAAAATGGAATATTGGTAATATTCTTGATTAAACTTGTGATTCACATTTAAATATAAAAGAGGCTTTCAAATTTGGCAACCAAAGGAAAAGTTTAAAACTTTTAGTTAATATACATTTTTATATAAATAGTCACCCATATTAGACAGCAGAGTGTAGAAATGGGAAGCTCAGATGTCAAGTTAATTCTTTTTTAATTTATTTTATTTCAATAGATTTAAGTGGTACAGGTTTTTTGGTTTTGTTTTTGGTTTTGTTTTTATGTGTGACATGGATGAATTGTATAATGCCAAAGTCAGGGCTTTCAATGTGCCGGTCCCCAAAATAATGTATCTTATATCCAACTGGTAGATTTTTATCCCTCACCCCCTTCTTAGTTTTCAATTTCCATTACACCAATTCATGATCATATATATCTCTTATTTAGCTCCCACTTACAAGTGAGAACATGTGGTATTTGCCCTTCCATTCCTTAGGACAATGGTCTCCAATTCCATCCAAGTTTCTGCAGAAGACATGATTTCGTTCCTTTTTATGTCTGAGTAGTACTCCATGGTGTGTGTGTGCCACATTTTATTTATCTACTTCTCAGTTGATGGGCACTTAAGTTAATTCCATATCTTTACAATTTTAAACTTTGCTGTGAAAATCATTCAGGTACAGGTGTCTTTTTATAAAGTTTTAGATCACTAAAACTTATTTTTTAAGTTGTACACCAACTAAATATTTTAACACAATTTATGAAACATTTCTTTCATTGACCTGTTTTAATGAGCCTACTAAATTACAGAAAGAGAATATCAATTTCTATCTCTATTCTTATACTTTCAATTCTTTATTGTTAATCTACACTTAAATATTTTTAAATGAGAGTTTAAAATAGTTTAATGACATTGTATTATTGTTCATTGTCATAATTTGGGTAAAAGAACCATTCTTTGGTCTATAAAATGTTCTTATTGTCTTCTACTTTTCCTCAGAGATACATTTTTGGACTTTTTCACTTATTTCATTGAATATTATGTTTGTCCTTGAGATCATTCTGTCATCCAAAAGTTACAAATTAACTGAGAAATGTGCTCTGTAAAATTAAATAGTTTGTTATGTAAAATAAACAAAAACTAAAATAAAAGAAATAAGAACTAAAAGTCTTATTGTTTTCTCCAAATAAAATTTTGCTATAATAGATTATAGTAGTAATGTAACACATTTCTCAGAAGCCTTACATAATTTTACATCGGTGTGGTTGATATGAACCTAACTCACTTTCTACTCATGTGAGCCTGCATTGCAGCTACAAAGCATCTTTGAACAGCACAATAAATGATGGGAATTCTCATTACTCCTTCTACCTCTCAAGTCAGAAAATGAAAGTTCATTTTCCTAGCCCCTCCCACATTTGGAAACAGCAGCAGTGGAGTCTGGATTCTGGTCCTTGGCATCACCAACAGAAAAACATGCAGTCTGTACCCAGCAGTGTCAGCAGTGTGGTCTCTGCTAGGACAGTTTCATGCTCCTGAGCTCTTTTCTTTCAAACTTGGTTATAAAAGCAAAATGTATTATCTGGGCCTCCAAGAGACTCTGTAATGTACCCAGTATTCTTTGCTGATTTTATTTTCTGCTTAAAACAACTAGAACTGATTCTGTGTGTTACAACTAAAAGCTTTGAAAAATACAACTGTTAAAAGGGAATACACTGATTTTTACACTTCAAACTTAAACCCAGCCACTTTCTTCATCTCTAAATAATTCTAAGTGTAATAACTTATTACTTAATGTATTTCTACATAAATTCTCTTATACTCTAGGAGTAAATAATGAGCTAGATTAGCAATTTTTAAATTCATGGAACAGAATATCCTATCTTTCAAACACAAAATTCTTTTTTGTTTTAATACATGTATTTTATTATTCTTCATTACATTATTCCCGCCCCCCCCGGCCCCTCAGTGGTAAGACAGAATTGATTTACAGAAAAGAATACAGAAAACACTAAAGCTCTTGATAGAGGGAGAGAATTCAAGTGGGAGAGAGAAGCTCTCTCCGTTCCTCTCCCAGTCTTTCCCCGTTTCCTCCTTTAGGCCTTTAGCCTCAGAGTATATATAGGTGTATGGGTTCCTTGGCCAGGAAACGAATGAATACAGTCCCTTCCGCTGGGGGCAAGGTGAATGAGTGTAGCAATGAATGGATACAGTCCATTCATGGAATTGAGGCCTAGGAAATTCACAAGAAATTGACCTAGGCATAGGAAATGGGGGTTCCACATTTAGTCCTAAGTGTAAAGTGAAGGAGACACCAAGGCACAGGTGTCTCCTCAGC
>CAUYRH010076885.1:0-12492 GCA_963574655.1 Perodicticus potto
GGCACCTGTAGTCCCAGCTACTTGGGAGGCAGAGGCAGGAGACTCGCTTGAGCCCAGGAATTGGAGGTTGCTGTGAGCTGTGATGCCACGGCACTCTATCCAGGGTGACAGCTTGAGGCTCTGTCTCAAAAAAAAAAAAAACAAAAAAAAACAAATATATAAATTGGAACAATAATTAGATGCAAGAAAATGTTATGAAAAAGACAAAAGGCTATGTGGAGAGACCATTCTATAAAACATTAGTAATAATGCCAACAGTGTTGACAAAAAGAAAGTGGGAATAACACTTTGCTTATTGTAGATTCATGCACTACAAGAGTACCTCCTCCCATACGTTCACATTTATTCTCAAGAAGAAGGTAATCTTGTCCTATGTGAGATCTTCAGAAATGCATTCTTTCTGTAAAATGTGACTACTTTTGCATTATTGATGGTAAAAATGATGAGGCTGGCTCAGTGCCTACAGCTCAGAGGCTAGGGTGCCAGCCACATATGCCAGAGCTGGCAGGTTCGAACCCAGCCTGGGCCTGCCCAACAATGACAACTACAACCAAAAGAACAGCCGGGCGTTGTGGCGGGCGCTTGTAGTCCCAGCTACTTGGGAGGCTGAGGCAAGAGACTCGCTGAAGCCCAAGAGTTTGAGGTTGCTGTGAGCTGTTACGCCACGGCACTCTACCAAGGGTGACATAGTGAGACTCTGTCTCAAAAAAAAGAAAAAGAAAGATGCAGGTGAAACAAGTCTGTCTTTCAGCTTCGCTGTTTCCAGGCCTTGGTTCACATTATTTTCTCTTGGTGGAATCTCCTCCCCTGGCCTGGAAAATGCCTGCTTCTCTTTCAAAGCAGCCTAATCATCACGTCCTCTCCTTCTCCAACACCACCAAACAGAAACAGACGATCTTTTGTACATCCAGCTCATGCAGCATTCATTACACTTATTTACTAACTTTATGTATATGTCTCTCTAGCCTCTGAGTCACTGGAGATTCATTCCTGTCAGTTTCATCAGCAGCTAGCCCATTCCTGTCAGTTTCATCCACAGCTAGCCCATTCTTGTCAGTTTCATCAGCAGCTAGCCCTATTCCTGATGTATAATAGATGCTCCAGAATTAATTGATGAATGACTTCAAATGTTGTGTAATACTATGACTGCCCTTCTATAAATCCATGTACTCTTTGACTCAATACAGAAGTAAACACTAGTAATTTAACTCTATTCCTACACTTCCTGCTTGGTAAATTTCAGTTTCATACCTATGTGTGGGTTACATACTATTAAAGCTTATAGATGTAGCAAAGACTTGGAATATGTACACAAAGGAATACTATTCAGCCATAAAAAAAGAACAAAATCATGTCTTTGGCAGCAACACGGATGGAACTGGAGGCCATTATCTGAAGGGAAGCAAGTTAGATACAGAAAGACAAATACCATTATCTTAAATGAAACAACTGAGACACAGAAAGGCAAATACCATTATCGTAAGTGGAATAACTCAGACAGAAAAAGACAGATATCACATCCTCTCACCAGTAAGTAGGAGTTGACAATACATACGCACAGATGTAGAGTGTACAATGACAGACAGCAGAGACTCAGAGGGTGGAGAGGTGGGAGCGTGAGGAAGAATGACTTAGTGAGTGTGATGTACATTATTTAAGTGATGTATACATTGAAAGTCCTGACTTGAGCACTGTGCAATCTATCCAGGTAACAAAATTATGCTTGTACCCGGTAAATTTATACAAATAAATAAAGTTTGTAGAGAAGACCGTGTTAGCAGTTATCTCACCAACTGACAACTAGTTGAAACATAGAGTCCCTCCTAGATTAACAAATGCCTGCCTTCTCAGTTAATTCAGTTAACAACTGCATTCTGACATTGATAACAGGCTGGTGTTCAGTGATGAAGTCATAAAGGTTGAGTACAGAAAATACCCTTAAAGAGTACACAGTTTAGTCATTATACTTCTGATTTTTAATGCTAAAGTTGGTTTGGGTTTTGGGAAAAAAGTATTTAGACTTATCTTGGCACTCATTTTATCCTTTGCTCTTTTTTACCCCTCAGAGTCCTCCTTATCCGCTCCTTTAAAAAAGTAGTGATAATTGTGACTTGTGAATTTAAATGTATTTTAAATTTGTATTTTATTTAAAGTTATTATTTTACCTAAATAAAATAAACTGAATGACTTTCCACATTTGGATGTGTATAGGGAACTCAACCTCAGGAAAACTAGGTTAAATAGCTACCAACTAACAGATATTTTAGAATAGCTTAATTTGGATTAAGTTTTTTCAACTGACTTTTAATTTTCTGCTTAGTATAGCATACATTCTTCGCCTCAGCTCTCTATCTATGAGCACAAATTTATAAAGACTTCCACATTGACAACTGTGACCCAGCCAACTTCCTGAGTGCCCCAACCATAACTGCCCGGGGATCCAAAGCGCTACTGAATTCTAGAGTAGCACTTCCTGGTCACTCTTGTGGCAAGGGCAATCTGGTGAACACTGTAGACCCCTTCTCAGAATAATGTTTTTTGCCTACATAAGATTAAATACTTAGCCTTAGAAAGGAAACTGATTCTATTACAATAGTTATCAAAAAATTAACAAATTTTGTTATAGTGTATATAATCTGTGCAAAATAAGTATACGCATTTCAAGAAAGGAAAAAACTGTATTAAAATTGTAATACTCAACATATACCAATAACAAAAGATGACTATAAGTCACATTGAACACCTCTTGTAATTCCGGAAGTCAAACATGACTTGAGTATTACAAATTTAATACAATATTTTCCTTTCTTAAAATGTGTGTACATATTTTTGGCACCCTCTACATATGCTTTTTATTAACACATTAAGATCTTCTGGTGGGACTGATAACTTCTGTAATTTCTGATTAATAATGAGCTTAACTCATGTTTCAAGAGCGCTGTAACAATTGTAACACAATAGGAAATATGTATTTCTATTAGTGACTGAGTTACAGATACTTCTAGTAATACTGTGGTCTGTTTCCTACAAGTAATAATGGAAAGAATCCAGAATTTTAGTTAAAGGTTGATGAAAATAAGGCCTGTTGCGGTAGCTCTTATCATAGCACTTTGTGAGGCCAAGGTAGGAGGATTGCTTGAGGCCAGCCTGGGCAACATAATAAGACCCTGTCTCTACAAAAAAAAAAAAAAATTAGCCAAGTATAGTGGTAGGCACCTACAGTCCCAGCTACTTGGGAGGCTAAGGTAGGAGAATCACTAGAGCCCAAGAGTTTTGCCCAGCCTGGGCAAAAAAGTGAGACCCTGTTTCACCAAAAAAAAAAAAAAAAAAGTCAATTCGGAATGAGGACAATTAATGACCTAGTACATGGGGGGGGGGACAAGGGGAGAGCAGTGAGAGGGAAGGAGGAAGAGGGTGGGGGTCGGTCACAGTGTGTGGCACACCTTTTGGGAGCAGGACACAGTTATAACAGGGTCTTTATCTAACAAATGCAATCAACATAATCGGTTCTTTGTACCCTCAATGAATCCCCAACAATAAAAAACAAAAAAAGTTAGTGAAAATAAACACGTAATATTTTTCCCATCGAAGTTCACAGTGGATTTAGAACTCCCACTTCTCACTCCATGACAAAATTCTGGAAGAACACACACCACATTGAAGTGAAGTGGATGGGACAGAGGGAAAGAGCAAAAAAAAAGGAATTTTAATTTTTTCCAATCCTAGATCATTTGATTCTTTTACAGCAAGATTGTATTTATGTATTACTTATGTTAAAAACATAGCATAGTCTAGACTCTGTATCAAAAGCTGCTGCTGCTCAGGGGAGAAGGAAGACCATCAAATGCTAGAGTGCTTCAACCTTTCCCACCCTGCCCCTGCCCCAAGATGGAAACACCACTTTTCAAACCTTTAGCCACTCACTCGCAGGAGCCCATTGGTGTAAGACTAGGGTGGAACCATTCCCTCATTAAAGGGCAGGATTAGGTATATTTCCAGCATCTTTTGCAGATGCAGCTATATTTACATTGGTAATATATTTGTCTAAGGAATACTAAAATAATAGGCTTGGCGCCCATAGCTCAGTGAATAGGGTGCCGGCCACATGCACCAAAGGTGGCAGGTTCTAGCCAGCCCGGGCCTGCCGAGCAACAATGACAACTGCAATCAAAAAATAGCCGGGTGTTGTGTCGGGCACCTGTAGTCCCAGCTACTGGGGGATGCTGAGGCAAGAGAATCTCTTAAGCCCAAGAGTTTGAGGTTGCTGTGAGCTGTGATGCCACCGCACTCTACCTAGGGCGACATAGTGAGCCTCTGTCTCAAAAATAAAACTAAATTAAGTTCAATAGTCATCCACTTATCTACCCTTTGTAATATTGTTTAAATAGAAAATGCTTTCTCGATTCCAAATACCTGATTGTTTGTGAGAGGACACTGAAACATGGATATTCACAGCTGAATCTTGGCATTTATCAGCTGTCCAGTTTGTTCATCAGCATATTGTGTGGGAAACTGACTTCTGAATTTGGAGGGAGCCCAAGGCAGTAGTAAAAGGTTCCTTTAATGTAAAAGATACAATCATGACCTCTTAATGAATGGCTCTTTGCTTTCATTAGGAATAAAGATGGCTGCTGAGATAGTTGACAACAACTGCATCGACTTCGTGGCGATGAAATTTATTGACAATACACTTTACTTTATAGGTAAGTCTAAAGCCAAACACCAGATGCAGATAAATGTATCCAACTAGAAAAGATGTGGGGTGAACTATTAAATGACTCTTTTTCATCACCAAATTCCATAGTCATGTTAATGACTCTTCTCTAAGAAAAAAAAAAAAAAAAAGTTGGCCCTCTAGAAATTAACCATAACATGTCCACAGTCCTAGTACCTGTCCAACCATATGTCCTGGTACTTTAATTAGCAGTGCCACTCTCAAGACGGCAGAAAATGCACATCCTGAAACTCCCACATCAGAAAACAGTTTTTCCAAGGCAGATTGGCAGATAATACCTGGTGTCCATAAAGATCCATAAACTATTTTAATAGTTGCCAGTTTTAAACTGCACATGAACTGTATGGACACCCTGTATAAGACATTCCCTAAATCTAAAGTTCTGTGGCTCAGCACCCATAACTCAGTGAGTAGGGCACCGGCCACATACACTGAGGCTGGTGAGTTCAAGCCCTGCCCTGGCCTGCTAAACAACAACAACTGCAACAAAAACAACAACAACAAAAATAGCCTGGCATTGTGGTGAGTGTCTATAGTCCAACTACTTGGGAGGCTGAGGAAAGAGAATCATTTAAGCCAAGAGTTTGAGGTTGCTGTGAGCTGTGATGTCACACTACTCTACCAAGGGGGACAAAATGTGATTCTGACTCAAAAAAATTTGACAAGTAAAAATTGATTCTTATGATTAATCTTACAGGAGCAATTTGGCTTCATTTGAAAGCTTTCTATACAGTTCTTAAGTGACTTTTCATTTAAGCAATAAATTTCAGAGTAAAATCCATCACTTTATAAAATTTTCTTTTAGCTACATATTGAAACTCATAAATTCTTTAAGTTTTACATCTTAGTTATCTGAGAATACACTAATCTAATTGACCTTCATTTTATGGGCCTTTAGAATGATTATATAATAGTCTGATGAAAGCCCATGAAGACCATCACCAGTAAAATAGGAGTTAAAGAATAGAGATTAGCAGAGAAGGGTAAGGTGGGAGGAAATTCTGAGTTCAAAAATAGAATTTAACATATTTTGCGTCTTTTTTCCTCCCCCAGCTGAAAATGATGGTAAAGTATGAATATATTTCTCTTTCTTTGCAAAGTAAGTAGTTGCTTGAAACACATCATTGTCAGCTAGGAGCAACCGTCCACCTGATACCAGGCTGTCTGGGAAGCCAGTGTGACCTCAGAGGGATGTGAACTCAACAGCACAACCTTGGAATGAAGATGACCAGGAGAGATCCAAAGAAGAGCCTCTAGCAAAAAATACTTCTCTAGGCCTTAGGACATTCTTTAGCTTTTAGAATCTACAGAACAGACCTTGCCTGTCACATAGGTCCTTAGATTATCAGGGTGTCATGGATTCTCTGGAGGGCATAGGAAAAGGGGAATGAAGCATAAAAATTATCCAAAATCAGTAATATCTTCCTTGTTCAACCTCCTCTCCCAGAAATGTTTTAGGAAGAAGCCTAGGAGGCCCTCAGGGGGCTGAGAAACTTGAGGTAAAGGAGATGAGGATGAAGGGGGCAAGCAGACCACATTGAAAGGTCAAGGTCTAAAAGTGTGGTACTTATGAAGAATTAAGAGTAATTCATAATGGGAGCAGAGCGAGAGTAAGAGAATGATGAGAGAAGCTAGAGTGATGAATATGGCATCATCAAGACATTCTCTTATGCCAAGATACAAATTTGGACTTTAACTTGGGAGTCATAGGGGGATTCATTAAACATATGTATTAGTGAGGATACAGATTAGTTTGTGTCTTCAAACATTACAGTTAGCTTAATAAAATAAAAAGTCTTTCCCTCCAATAGTCTAAGTAAGCGGGTCAGGAACAGTAAGGCAGGATGCCTGGTGATGTTGGGAATCTCAGGTTTCTTCAGTCTTGTCACCCCATCCTCCCCGAGCAGTTGATTCCATTCCCATAGTTGAAAATTATTATACTTTCTGGGTCCATATCTGAGTTATCAAGAAAGGGTCAAGATAGGAGGAAGACATACAGGCCCATTCCTTTGAAAGTCTTTACTTGGAAGTTGTACACCTCAATGTTCCCCATATTCCATTGACTAGGATATAGTCATATGGCCACATCAAGTACAACAAAATCTAGAAAATATCTTTATTCTGGGTGGCCATGTGACTCTAGAAATTTTAGAGATAACATGATTCCATATTTATTAAAATCCCTCTGGTTTCAGTATAAGGAATTGATGGTTGGGAGCATAAAAAGAGAGACGCTAGTTAAGAGGCTATTCCTTTAGTCCCTATAAGACATAATGGCAACATGATTTAAGGTAGGCACTGTGGGCTACTGATGAAGAGCTGTGAGTAGATTTTGGAAATACTTGAAAGAATCTACAGGACATGGTTTGGGGTTGGATTTGGAAGATGAGGGAGAGGAAAGCACAGAAGATGATGCCTACGTTTTCACTTAGTCAATTGATACCATTCAGTGAAACAGGAAGCACAGGAGATAGAGCAAGGGTGGGGTGTGAAGAAGAGGAAGATGAACTTAGTTTGGATCTCGAGGTATCTGTGGGACATCGTAGTTCAATAAATTCTCTGACATACAGTTCTGAGCTCAGGACAAAAATCTGGACTAAAGATTAGTCCATAGGGATGTGGAAGGTTTACCCGTGGAAATAGCAGTCGGAAGGAGTGTGAGGAGTGACAAAATAAAAGCGAAGTGCTAAACTCGGGAGAGAGTGAGGCTAATCAAGAACACAGAGCAGACCAACCCAAAGGCGAGAAGGTGAGCCGAGAGAATCCCACAGACTCCTAGGAGAGCATTTCAAGACAAAGCTGACGGGCCCCGTGTTGAATTATGCAGCCTTGAAAATCAAGAGCCAGAAAGATCGACTAGAGTTAGCAACAGGATGTTTGATGATCTGGGTGAAAGCAGTTTGACGGAGGAATGGAGGCAGAGGCAGACTGCAATGAGTAGACAAATCAATAAATCGGAAGTGAGGAAATGGTACAGACAATTCTTGCTAGAAACTTGGCTATTAAGAGAAAGAGAGAAACAAGGCTGTCGCTGCAAAGTCAGATGGGGTTGACGCAGGTGTTTCAATTCTCAAAATGAAGAGCCTCATGCTTTTCTGATTGTTACAACTAATTCAGGTAATGAAGAAATAAGAACACTCAGAAAAGTAAAAACATGAAAATCACCCAGAAGTAAAGATAGCTGTCATTTTGGTGTGCTTTTTCTATACTTTTCGGTATGTATGAGGGCTATCCAGAAAGTATACAGCCATGCATTAAAAGAATAAGGCAGGTGGCTGGATGCTTTCCTAACAGCCCTCACATATATATTTACACACAAATGCTTATATTTCTATCAAAAGGGATTGTACTATACTTAAGCTGCTTTTCCTACTTAGTGATATATACAGACATCTTTCTATGGCAATGAATAATTGCAGTTATATTAAATTCACAATATTCCACGGTAAGCACATATCAACATTTATATAATCAAATGATACTTTGTTTCCAACTTGTTATCATTACCAGTGTTCCCATAAGCATTTTTGTACAAATATCTTTACCCATTGGTCTGATTGTCTCTTTATGATAAAATCCAGGAAGTAGAATTGCTGGATTGATAGTCGGGAGGGGATGATTGGTAAATCAAGATTCAGCTGAGGGAACGTGCAGAGCATGCCTGTGAGACCAGAAGGGGCACCTTCTCCACATTCTCCTCGGGACAAGATAGAGGAAATAACTGGTGGTGCAGTGAAGTTTGCAAGTGAAGTAGCAAAAAATAATTTGCTGAAAGTGAAAGCAGAGGGGATGTTGTACAAGTCCTGAAGATAGTAAAGAAGATTTGAAATTGCAGCTATGAACTGTGGAAAAGTGTGCTGAACTGGAAAACAAAAGCAGGATAGCAATCGATGTGCTTCCAATAGCACCAGTTTGCACATCTGTATAATTGTTCAGCAGCAGCACTCAGCAGCCAGGCTTGGAGTTTTGTAGCAAAAAGAGAAATGAGTCAGGGATTTAAGACACAGGCAGAACGGTAGACAAAATGATGACACGTGAGGTCCCGCTGCACGGGGAGAGAAGGGGACATGAGCGGAGGTTAGATGGGGCAGAAGTGGAAGAGTCAGGAGCCTGGAGAACATGCTGAAATCTAAGGACGCGTGTAGATGGAACAAAAGCACAAGAAAACTAAAAGGATAGGAGACTAGTCAGAAAGTAGAATTTTTGAAGCTATCTATGGAGAGGTAGTTCTTAGTGGGAACAAGAAACTAAGTGTGGCGTTGGAAATAGGTTAAAAAACATTAGGAAACTATTGTAGCTGCTTCTGAAAAAGGAAATTGTATGAATATTTTTTAAAACTGAAACATACAGCATATCTGTTTTTTGATTAAGACTATTTTTTTAATGAAATTTAATGTATATTGTAGAAAATCTGGAATCAGACTACTTTGGCAAGCTCGAACCTAAACTCTCAATCATAAGAAATTTGAATGACCAAGTTCTCTTCATTGACCAGGGAAATAAGCCTGTATTTGAGGATATGCCTGATTCTGATTGTGCAGGTATTGTTTGTAATTTGCAAACATAGAAATGACTAGCTACTTACTTCCTCCCATTCCATTTTCACTGCCTATATTTTTCTATGCTATACCCAGACTTTAGATGAAAAGTCATGGGAGTAATAATAATTTCACTCACAAGATAACATATATGGCCACCATATTAGGGGTCATGTCACTCTGAGCCTACTTTGAGATCACTGATCTATATTGTAATTGCATTAACTGTATAAAATCTCTATAGTTGGATCATTAATCCCTGCTTAATATAGCTAAACATGCTGATAAGTATTTTCAAAACTGAAAATTAAAAATAAACACACATACATTTCAAATGAGCCCATCTTCCTCTAGAAACTTAGAGTACTTTAGAAAATGACTGAATTGGCTCGGCGCCTGTGGCTCAACGGGCTAAGGCGCCAGCCACGTACACCTGAGGTGGCAGGTTCGAATCCAGCCCGGGCCTGCCAAACAATAATGACGGCTGCAACCAAAAAATAGCCTGGCGTTGTGGCGGGCGCCTGTAATCCCAGCTACTTGGGGGGCAGAGGCAGAAGACTCGCTTGAGCCCAGGAATTGGAGGTTGCTGTGAGCTGTGATGCCACAGCACTCCATCCAGGGTGACAGCTTGAGGCTCTGTCTCAAAAAAAAAAAAAAATGAAAATGACTGAATTACCAGCAATGGTGACGAGTGCCTATATGGTGCCTCTCCAGTTACTTCAGAGGCTGAAGCAAAAAAATCGCTTGAAACCAGGAACTCAAGGCTGTAGTGCAGTGCACTGTGGTCATGCCTGTAAATAGCCACTGCACTCCAGGCTGGGCAACATAATGAGACTCCATCTCTAAAATTAAAAAAAAAAAAAAAAGGCTGAGTGCGGTGGCTCACACCTGTAATCCTAGCACTCTGGGAGGCCAAAGTGGGTGTGTTGCTTGAGCTCAGGAGTTCAAGACCAGCCTGAAAGAGGAAGACTCTGTCTCTTAAAAATAGCCGGGCGTGGTGGCAGGCACAAGTAGTCCCAGCTACTCAGGAGGTCAAGGTAAGAGGACTGCTTGAGCCTAGTAGTCTGAGGTTGTCATAAACTATGAGTCCAAGACATTCTACCGAGGGCAACACAGTGACACTCGGTCTCAAAAAAATAATAATAATAATTACGTTTACTGTGCCTTCCAATCAATGAATTCCAAATAAAGTTATAGGCTGAGTTGAAGCAATGACTGTGCATTCTTGAAATAAAACTGAATTCCTTACCCTAACAAATACATTTTCAATATTCTGTTTAACATTTAAAAGTTACGAATAATTTTTTAGAATTTGTAATATCTTTACAGTACTCGGAAAGGTGCTTTATGTGTGTTGTAATGAGTGTCTGACCAGCTAACTACCTGACCTCAGAGTTCAGGATTGGTAATGGTTCTATGAAGGACTATTCTCTGGTTAAATTCCCACAAATATTGCATTGCAAAATTTCTTCTAACTATTTTTCTCATTCATTATTGTTTATTTCAGCTAATGCATCCCAGACCATATTAATCATAAATCTATATAAAGATAGCTTTGCTAGAGGAATGGCTGTAACCATCTCTGTGAAGTGTAAGAAAATTGCAACTCTCTCCTGTGAGAACAAAATCATTTCCTTTAAGGTAAGACTGAGCCTCACATTGGTTTTAGACATGTTAATGGACAAAAATTAGAAAACTCAATTATCTTCAGTCCAAGCTTTTATCTAAAAGAGGAATAGCAAGAAGCAGAGAACCATTAAAATGAATAGTTACTGAAAATTATCTAACTCTTTACATGTTTTGATAACATTATGGTTTTTCTGAGCCTGTCATAGGGAAGAAGGGATACAACATTTGTTGCATAACCTGGATCTTCTGAATAATCAGTAAATAAATAATAACATAGCTGGGCATGGTAATCCTATAAACCTGTAATCCTAGCAAATCTAGGAGGCCAAAGCATGTGAATTGCTCCTTGCTTGAGCTCAGGAGTTCGAGACCTGCCCGAGCAAGACTGAGACCCTGTCTCTACTAAAAACAGAAAAAAACTAGCTGGGCTTTGTGACAGGTGCCTGTAGTCTAGCTAGTCAGGAGGCTGAGGCAAGAGGATCACTTGAGCCTGAGAGTTTGAGGATGCTGCGAGCTATGCTGATGCCATTGCACTCTACCCTGGGTGACAGAATGAGATTCTGTCTCAAAAAAAGAAATTTAAATATTAAGAAAATGTAGAATATGGAGCAGTGGCTCAGTGAGTAGGGAGCCTGCCCTATATACTGAGGGTGGTGGGTTTGAACCACCCCGGCCAAACTGCAACAAAAAACTAGCCAGGCATTGTGGTGGGTGCCTATAATTCCAACTATTCAGGAGGCAGAGGCAAGAGAATTACCTAAGCCCAAGAGCTGGAGGTTGCTGTGAGCTGTGACGCCACGGCACTCTACCAAGGGCAGGAAAGTGAGACTCTGTCTCTAAAAAATATATATAGAGAGAGAGAAAATAAAAACATGAATTATTCATGTATGTTTATTTAAAGATAACATATGACTTTACAGAATAAGTTCTGCTACATAGAATGAAGTTAATTATCCTGTAAATCCACTACTTTTTGTAAATTAGGATGATAATGTTTTAATCCCTAATTGTTTTTTTCCCACTCCTTAGCTTAAGTCTTAGTTGTAACCTTCAGCTTCCAGTCAACATATTATTTCTAAGATTAATCTAATTAAATAAAATTAATAACATCAACTGTAAAAGAAATACTACAAGCTCGGTGCCTGTGGCTCAAGCGGCTAACGTACATCTGAGCTAGCGGGTTCGAATCCAGCCTGGGCCCACCAAACAACAATCACAGCTACAACCAGAAAATGGCCAGGCGTTGTGGCGGGCGCCTGTGGTCCCAGCTACTTGGGAGGCAGAGGCAGGAGACTCACTTAAGCCCAGGAATTGGAGGGTGCTGTGAGCTGTGATGCCACGGCACTCTATCCAGGGTGACAGCTTGAGGCTCTGTCTCAAAAAAAAAAAAGAAATACTACAATTACACCAAAACCAGGCATAAATTATTTCTAGCAACTACTTTTTCTCTATTATTCTCTATTATATTTCTCTATTTATCCATTATTATTATATAAACTACCATTAACTGTAGCTACAGATTTAGAAAACTTTCCTCCCATTAAGAGCACCTAAAGGATACTTACAATTTGACAATGCAAACAGGTGCAA
>CAUYRH010076886.1:0-10318 GCA_963574655.1 Perodicticus potto
TGTCTTCATATAGTGATTAAAAGGCCATGAAGTCTATGTTAAATAGTTCAATGAAAATATTTCAGATTGTATATAAAGTCAGCACATTGTGCCCCATGATTGCACCAATGTACACAATTATGATTTAATGAAAATTAAAAAAAATAAAATAAAAAAATACCCCATCAAAAAAAAAAAAAAGAGCGACAAAATTAATCAACTTCTTGAAAAACTAAGAAAGAAAAAGAGGAGACCAGATATAAGTTTCCACTATCAGAAATGAAATAAGAGAGATGACTATAGTTTCCATAAACATTTAAAAGATAAGGAAATACTAAAATATTCTGCACACACACATTTGAAACCTAAATGAATTCAACCAATTCTTCAGAAGTTGCAAATTTCTAAAACTAATTTAAGTTGAAGTAGATAATCTCCATAGTCCTATAGCTATTTAATTAGTCCTTAAAATCCTTCCAAAAAGAAATTACCAGCCTGGGATGGGTTCACTGCTAAATATTATCAGCATTTAATCATAATTCTGAATGAATACAAACTTTTTCAGAAAATGAAGGAGTTGATAGTATTTTAACACATTTTATGAAACCATCATTACACTAATAATGGAAAGCAAAAGTGTAATAAAGTGGGAATCATAATCCCGTATCTCTCAGAAATGTAGTTATAAAGTCCTTCATGAAATTTCAGCAAATAGAATCCAGCAATAAAACACAATTTAAAAGAATTTGATATTTATTATAGGCATGCAAAACTGGCTCAAAATTTAAATCAGTGTAATATACACCTTAACAGTCTGAGGAAGAAAAAACTTATTCTATATAGAAAAATAATTTGATAATTTATGATAAAAACTCTCAACAAGGAAACTGAGAAGGAAACTTCTTCAAAGTGATAAAGAGTATCTGTGTAAAACCTACATCTAACATTGTCTTTACTGATGGCACAGTGACTACACATAAGGTCAGGAACAAATCAAGAATGACCACTCTCACCCCTTCTGTTCCTCGTGGGACTAGCAGTGCTAGCCAGTGAAATAAGGCAAGAAGTATAAACAAAAAGGGAATAAATAAACAGTGCTCTGATTTCTAGGTGATAGGAAAGTCTGTGTAGAATACTGCAGTTTATAAAGAATCTCCTAGAATTTACAAGGGATTTAGGAAGGTCAACAAATACAAAGACAGTACACAAAAATTAATCGTTTTTCTATACACTAGTAATGAAAAATATAAACTAAAGTTAAAAAATATCACTTGAAATAGTCCATCTATGACACATAATGTTGTGTAACTATTATAAATATAATATTTAGCATGACTTAGCAATTACAAATTGGGCTGCAATAAACATTCTGGTACAAATGTCTTTGTTATAATGTGATTTTTTTGGTCTCCTGGATATATACCTAGTAGAGGAATTATAGGATCAAATGGCAGGTCTATTTTTAGATCTCTAAGTATTCATCTTTCCAAAATGACCGTATTAGTTTGCATTCCCACTTGATTTTTGACAGTTACAAAGGAACATCAGTGGAGAAAAAATAGTCAATTCAAGGTATTAAAACAATTAGACATCCATATGAAGTAAAATTAATCTCAATCTGACAATGGATCTTTGTGCTAAAAATAGAATTTTAGGAGAAATTAAAGGACAATATTTTTGTGACCTAGGGAACATCAAAGAGTTTGTAGATATGACATTGGAAGCACAACAAAAATAATAAATTGGACTTGGACAAATTTTAAAATTTCAGTTCATCAAAATTCGTCATCAAGAAAATGTTTAGTCAAGCCACAGATTCCAAAAATATACTTATAAAACATATCTGAAAATGTACTTGTGTGCAGGATATATAAGGAACTACAATACCAAAAATAAGCAACAAAAATTCACAAGATTTTAGACACT
The DNA here is from genome assembly GCA_963574655.1 of Perodicticus potto. Taxonomy (NCBI): domain Eukaryota; kingdom Metazoa; phylum Chordata; class Mammalia; order Primates; family Lorisidae; genus Perodicticus; species Perodicticus potto. Next base: position 1,906 of record CAUYRH010076886.1, read on the forward strand.
TCAAAAATATGGGCATTAAAAATTCTCAACATCATTAGTTTGCATCAGGAAAGTGAAAATTAAAACCACAGTGAGATACTATTGCACACTTTCTATAATAGTAAAATGACTTGTGCAGAAACATTTATGATATTTTATCATTGAGTCAAATACTTGAAAGAATCAATTGGAGATTGATAAACAGACTGATCTATTGATTCAATGAGTTACTACTCAGCGATAAAAGGAACAAACTGTTGACTTGTACACCCCTATGGATGAATCTTTACACTGCAGTGAATGAAGAGGCTTTACACAGAAGATTCACAACAATCCCTGCCTAGCTGTGGTTTTGCATTCTGCCAAAAAATGTTCAATGGGAGCTGTGGGCAGAAGCTTGCACCTGTAACCACAGCTACTGGGGAGGCTGAAGTAGGAAGATTGCTTGAGGCCAGGAGTTTGAGGTCAGTCTGGGTGGCAGAGCTAGACCCCATCTCTTAAAAATATAGACATTAAACACAAGATTCCAGAAATAAGCAATTGAAAATCATAAGCCCTTTTGAATAGGGTGTAAAATCTCATGCTGTTCTACTCTGTCCTTCCCAGGATGTGAATCATCCCTCTGTCTGGCATATCCATTGTATATGTTCCCCATCCACGAGTCATTTAATAAATGTAGTGTGCATGTGGTTCAGTACTACCTTCAGCTTTGGGGATCTGATGGAATTCTTGAAGTGTATACCCCACACATAAGCAGGGGACTTACACTGTATGATTCCATTCACATCGTAGGGTAGGTGGAAATAATCACTGTTGAAAACTACACTGGAACAGAATTTTTCTCTGAGAATCAGGACTGGCTGAGAAGGGGGCTCAAGGAAACTTTCTATGGTGTTGGTATCTTATAAGGAGTAAGAGGCAGATATAAGTTGTTTTATGCAAGTATATGAGTTGTTCATTGTATGCGAGCTGAATCTCAAAAGAAGAATCTGAGCAAATACAGAACTTTTGTTAATATATGCATATTGAAGTATTAAGGAATAACTGTACCATGCTTGCACTTATGTTGAAATATATCAAAAGTTAGATGGATTTATATATTGATAGATAAGCAGATAGAAAGATATGTAATAGACTAGTGAATAATGTTTATTCTATAATTAAAGCATTGGGTATATGGTTTTCACCGTAATATTCTCTTTACTTTTTATTTGAATAGTTTGATAATTAATTATTGAAAGAAACATGATTGATAAGGCTTTATTACAGAGTGTAATTATATTAAATAAGAACCTTTATTTATAATTCTAATTCCATGTGTATATCACATAGTAAAAATGACAATAGAATAATGCTTTAGTTTCTACATTATTTTGCAGTCATCCTAAAAAATTGAGTTTGTGATGAAATAAAAGCAGTTTATCTGCGATGTGTTATTGGATCAGTAGCTTTGGAAGATGCGTTTGTAATCTTCTCGGGAAATTGCATCCTCAGATTGATAACGGCACATCTCCTTGTGCTTGTTGACAAGACTTGTAGTCACTGCTTTATTTCAGATGTAAGAAAGGACCTGTCCCTGCACACTCCAAAGTATGTACCAAGCAACTCTTTTTGGGCTTCTTTCATAAATAATACATTAATATGCTTTCAGAAGTTCATAGTCATCTCTTGGACTTGAAAGTGAGAAAGGGGGTGAGGTGACTTTTTTTTTTGTAGGACGCAAGAGTCTCCCGACTGTACAAATTCATCCTTCTGAGCTTGTCTTTGGTTATACAAAACAATGGCATATACTATTATTGCTATTAATTATGTTATGAAGCTTTAAAACTAACACTTTAGTTTGATGCTTTTGTTTTCAGGGAAACAATCTGTTGAAGAAAGTGACACAAATTTTTAAAAGATGCTTATTAATATGTTTTGCGTTTGCTATAAGGTAGGGTGCATGTTGTAGAAACCTCATATATTGTGAAATCAAGAATTTACATGGAAGAACAACAAAGCACATTTACAGAGCATATATATTCAGGGATACACATAAATACGTCTACAAAGAATAATATGCTGGGATGGATTAATCTAATTTAATTTATTCTTGTGTTACTTTTCTCCAGTGTGACTCCAAATTGGCTGAGGAGAAAATAACTTTTTTTTTTTTTTTGGCTGATTCTGTTATTGGTTTAATCTTATTGAGTTTTTTATGTTAATTTCAAGACAATTATTAATTCTCTTCTATAAGTGTCAATAGGTTAACAAACTAATATACAGAAACTATGTTTTACCCTATAATTAATGTGCAGACTGTATATTATCGACTTGTAACTGAATCAAAATGTCTGGCTAGAAACAACCATAAACATTTTGGTAGATATTTGATCTAAACAGAGAATTACTTTAGAATGTTATTTTATTTACAAGTAAGAATTTTTCTTAGAACAGTTATTGATGTTCTATTTTCTACACTTAAATCTATTTACCATACAAATAGTTCTCTTATCTCTCATTATGTTGAAATAGAAAGGAAAACAGAAACAAGAATTTCTTTCCATTTCCTATAAATGAAGATTCTCTTTTCATCCAGTTTTGTTTATAGAGTGTTTTTATCTTCCTTAATTAGTTTTCATATTTTTTATTGAATTTCAAATTAATATAAGTGTATATATTATTATGTTACATAGTTTGCATTAGTTAGGAGAAGTTCAAGTTGTATTTGAGCCCTTCACTCAGGAGCTGTGCAATATCCCACTACATTTTACCTATTAGGTGGGCGATTAATGAGCCTCTTCTTCCCTTGCCACCCCTCCCTTCTTGAATTTGTATTTTTCCTCTCACATGGGCCTGCAGTTGTTCATCTGCTAGTCTCAAATTTGTATTGAGTACATGGGATGATTGCTTTTCCACTCTTGAGTTACTTTACTAAAGAGAAAGTTCTTCAACTCCATCTTGGTAAATAAAAAAGATGTAATGTCTCCCTCTATTTTATGGCTGAATAGTATTCCATGGTATACATGGATCACAGTTTATTAATCTATTCATCAGTTCATAGGCACTTGTTTGTTTCCACATCTTTGCAATTGTGAATTGAGCTGCTATAAGCATTTGAATGCAAATATCATTATGGTAAAATGATTTATTTTCCTTCTGGGTAGATACCTAATAATGGGATTGTGAGATCACATGGAAGGTCTACATTTAGCTCTTGGAATATTCTCCATACTTATTTCCCAAAGTCTGTATTTTTTTCTCTGAACCCTTGTCAACATCTGCAGCTTTGAGACTTTGTGCCATCCTCACTGGTGTTAGGTGATGTCTCAGGGTGGTTTTGATTTGCATTTCTCTGATGCTTAGGGATGATGAGCATTTTTAATGCATATGTTGGCCATTCTTCTGTCTTCTTGGGAGAAGATTCTGTTCATTTATCTTGCCTAGTGATTAATGTGTGTTGTTTGCTCTTTTCTTGCTGATTCACTTGAGTTTTGTGTCGATTCTGGTTATTAGCCCTTAGTCAGATTCATTACATATGAATATCTCCTCCCATTTTGAAGGTTGTCTATTTGCTTTATTTATTGTGTCCGTAGCTGTGCAGAAGCATTTAAGCTTGATCAGGGATCCCCTTTGTTTATTTTTGATGCTACTGCAGTGGATCTTCCTTATAAAATATTTCACCATGCCTATATCATTAAGAGTCTTGGCCCATGATTTCTTCTGGAGTTTTCATTGTTTTGTGCATTAGATTTAAATCCTTTATTAAGTGTGAGCCAATTTGTGTAATTGATGAGAGGTATGGCTCCAGTTTCAGTCTTTCATATGTGGTTATCCAGGTCTCCCAGCACCATTTATTAAATAGGAATTCTCTCTCACAGTATATGGTTTTGTTATGCTTATCAAAGATCAGATGGCAACATGAGGCTGATTTCATCTCTAGGTTTTCTATTCTGTTCCATTGATATATGTCTCTATTTTTATGGCTACACCATGCTATTTTGTTCACTATGAACTTGTAGCATAACCTAAAGTTTGTTTTTACTTAATAGAATTGCACTGGCTGTTTGGGGGTTTCTTCTTGTTCCATATTAAATGAAGAACTGTTTTTTCAAGTTTTGCAAAGGATGATATTGGTATTTTAATGAGGATTGCATTAAATATGCAAATTACTTTGGGTAGTATAGACATTTTAACAATGTTGATTCTTTCCAGTCATGAGCATGGTATGTTCTTCCATTTGTTAACAGCTTCAGCTATTGCTTTTCTCAGGGTTTCACAGTTCTCTCTATAGAGATCTTTCACATTCTTTTTAAGGTTTATTCCAAGGTCTTTCATTTTCTTTGAAGCTACTCTGAAGGGAATTGTTTCTTTGATTTGATTCTCAGCTTGATTGTTGTTGGCATGTATGAAGGCTGCTGATTTGTTTGTGCTGGTTTTGTAACCCAAGATATTACTATATTTCTTGAATTACTTGCAGGTATCTCATGGTCGAATCCCTATGGTTTTCTAAGTATAAGATCTTATCATCAGCAAGACTGAAAATTTGACCTCCCTTTTCCCTAAATAGATGCTCTTGATAACCTACTCTTGATTGATTTCATTAACCAAGACTTCCAGCACTATGTTGACTCATAGTGGTGACAGTGGGCAACTTTGTCTGGTCTCAGTTCTAAGTAGGAAATAACTTAAGGTGAGACGTCACCAAGCCTGGCCTGTCTGGAATTAATTACACAGGAAGGGAACTGATTCGTGGAAGAGAGGACTTGGAGCATGGTAGGAAGTAAAGGGAAACACGTAAGACAAGATAAACAAAGATTGAGAGCAGTCTCCTTGATAGGCTACATAATCTGATGTTTCAAAAATTCCTGGATTACAGGGAGTCTGAATTTTTTGAAACAGGTTACCAAACACTCAGTGAGAAAACTGAAAGGGAAAGTGACTGATGACGATTGTTCTGTATCTGCCCCCTACTCCCCCTAAAATCATACATGAATCAGTTCCCAGCAGCATAATACAGAGGAGTTGGAGACCACTGATGTCACCCTAAGACCAACCCCCCAAAGTCTTTTTAAAAGGGTTATAAGCTCAGTATTACTTTATTTCCTCTATCTCCTCCCTCTCCTTTACCCCCTCATATCACCTTGGATCCAACATTAAAATGGGGGAAAAGGTGATAATAATTATCTTATTCAGCACTTTATTTATATTTTTACACATTGTTAAATTGCTCTTATATCCTATGCCATGCATGTAAACAGTGAAGAAACAATTGTAAGCAAATGTAGCTCAATCTATACTTTAATAGAACTTACAGAAAAGGGGATAGGGAATAATATCTTTAAAACCTCACAAATAAACAACTACAATGGACATTGTCTGAAGGAAAGAACATTATTTTGAGAGGTATATTATATGGAAACTGGTCTAGAAGGCCGGCCACAGTGGCTCATGCCTATAACCCAGCACTCTGGGAGGCCAAGGCAGGTGGATTGCCTAAGCTCATCAGTTTGAGACCAGCCTGAGCAAGAGCAAGACCTCATCTCTAAAAATAGCCAGGCGTTGTGCTGGGTGCCTGTAGTCCCACCTACTCAGGAGGCTGAGCAAGAGAATTGCTTCAGCCCAATAGTTTGAGGTTGCTGTGAGCTCTGATACCATGGCAGTCTACCCAGGGTGACAAAGTGAGACTGACTCAAAGAAAAAAAAAAAGAAAGAAACTGATCTAGAGTGTGATGGTAAGTGATGACTAAATGTGAGATCTGAAGCATTGGTAACAATTACTGTGGTGTGAGGGCTAGCGAGTATACATGTAAGCCTTTGTGACTGAAAAGAACATGGTCCATTGAGGAACTGAGAAAATATCAGAGTGGCAGGAGAAATAAATAAACTGGCACAAGGCTTGGGGGTTGGGTATTCAGTGGAACATACCAGGAAACAGTTTTAACCTGTCTTCACTTTGCATGTGTTTTTCTTAGTATTCATGAGCAGCCATTGAAATGTTCTAAGCAAAGGATGCAACATGATTTTGGCTTTTGATTTGAAAAGATTACATCTGTTGAAATTCAGGCAATGAATATTGCTGGGGAAGTTGTCAGAGTGGAAACTTAAAGAACACTTTGTGGGCTCTTGCAATAGTCTCAATGAGAGATGCAGATGGCAGGCCCAGGGGTCACATGGAAGTGGAGGGCGTTCCTCCCCCTGGACTTTGGAGGGATACTCAGGCCATCTTCAACCTTTGAAAGAATGGCAATGGGTGGATTGAGGAATAAATGGTAAGAGAATGGGACAGAAAAATATATGTCCATCTCTTCTGAAGACTCTGAGAAGGGAAGAAGATCAATGAGGCAATAGAAGGAGAATTTGAAGGAACAGGTCTTAAGTGGCCATCAGATGGATTAACACCAGAAAGATAGGCCAGTAGGAATTCAGTTCCCAAGGAGCCATAGAGGGTCAGAACCAAAGCACTAGTGAAAGAACTAAATGTAATTTTTTTATTTAAAAAAATTTAATAGAGGTAAAATTCTATATGTGTATCCCATATAGCATGATCTTTTGAAATATGTACATGTTGTGGAATGGCTAAATTGAACTAATTAATACAGTCAGTCCCCATGTGATCCCACTGACGTACGACTCACACTAACAGAGGCTGTTACAGGTAACAGGTAAGTATACCTGTTCCAACTTACATACAAACTCAACTTAAGAACACATCTATAGAAGCTATCTTGTTTGTAACTCAGGGACTGCCTGTATATGCATCACCTCACATATTTTTTGTGGCGAGAACACTTAAAATCTGGCTTAGAATTTTCCAAGAAAACAGCACATTGTTATTAACTATAGTCACCATGTTGTGCGTGTAATTAATCTAAATAAGTTAAAAACATAAATTGAGAAAAGAAACTATAAAACTCCTAGAAGAAAACAGAGGAAAACCTCCATAACATTGGTCATGTCAATGATTTTTTTTATAAGGACCTCCAAAGCATGGACAACCTGTGACCAACATTTTCTCAGTCTCTTCCCCTAACCCTGGGTCGCTGGTACCCAGCATGCTACTCTTTTGTGAGCTCAAACTTTTAAAATTCCTTAAGTTCCAAGAAGAACATACCATGCAGTTACTTGTCTTTCTGTGCTTCGCTAATTCACGTAACACAATGGTCTCCAGGTCCATCCATGTGTTTTCATTCTTTTTTTATGGGTGAATGGTTTTCCACTGGATATGTACACCACTTTTTCTGTATATATGCATCTGTTGGTGGACACGTAGGCTGATTCCACATCTTGATCATGGTAGATACCACCACAGTAACAGAGTAGTGCAGACACTTCTTCGGTATGTCGATTTCATTGCCTTTACCTGTCTGCTCAGGAGTGGGGTTGCTGAAACAAATGGGAGTTCTCTTTTCAACTTTCTGAGGAACCTGTATGCTATTTTTTTATAATGGTCATACCAATTTACAGACTCATCAACAATTGTCCATAGCTTCTTTCAAGAAATGTCTGTTCAGGTTTTTCACCGTATCATATTCAGGTTGTATGATTTCTTGCTTTTTTAGTTGAGTTCTTTATAGATTTTAAATATCAACTACTTATCAGATTTATGCTTTACAAATATTTTCTCCTATTCCACAGTTGCCTCTTCACTCTGTTATTAGATTTTGTGGTTGTGCAGAGGACTTTTGGTTTGATATAGTCCAATTTGTCCATTTTATCTTTTTTTGCCCACCCTTTTGGGGTCCTTATTAAAAAAAATTGTTGACATGACCAATGTTATGGAGGTTTTCCTCTAAGCATTTTATAGTTTCTTTTCTCAATTTATGTTTTTAACTTATTTAGAGTTGGTTTTATAAGGGGTGTGAGATAAGGATCTAATTTCAACCATCATGTCTACAGTTTTCCCAATACCCCATTCATTGAAGAGACTGTCATTTTCCCGGTATTTTTTTTTCTTTTTGCACCTTTGTCAAAAATAAATTGATTGCAAATGTGTGGGTGTATTCATTTCTGGATTTGTTAGATTTCTTTTTATCAGTTCTAATCATTTTCCCCCCTTTGGTGGGGTCTTCAGGGTTTTTCATATATAAGATCATGTCATCTACAATTGGAAATTTTAATTTTTCTTTCCAACATAGAAGTCTTTTATCTTGTCTTACTTTATCCAGGATTTCCAGTGCTATATTTAGCAGACATGGTACTAGAAGGTATAATTGTCTTGTTCTTGACCTTAAAGGAAAAACTTCCAAATTTTCTTTTTTTTTTTTAATTTTTATTAAATCATAATTGTGTACATTGGTACAATCATGGGGCACAATGTGCTGACTTCATATACAATCTGAAATATTTTCATTGAACTATTTAACATAGCCTTCATGGCCTTTTAATAACTATATGAAGACATTTATATTCTACGTTTAGTAATTTTCACTTGTACCTTTGTAAGATGCACCGT
>CAUYRH010076891.1:0-17625 GCA_963574655.1 Perodicticus potto
ATGACCTTTCTGGAAAACATAAATCTGATTAGTGTAATCAGTAATAGGCAAAGGTAGAACAGCATCAGGTCAGAAGCACTTATTCAGTGATGCTAAAAGAAAACCATATTAGGATTTTTCTTGCTGTTTCCTAAATAACAACTTCAAACTTTCTTTTGGCTCACAAGTGTAGGTGGTCTGGGGTTGGCTGTCTTCATTGCCTGCCTCCGTAGAACATGGAGGATTCCAGGATTTTACTCGTGAATGATGTATGCAGGAATCGACTCCTATGACTTCAACAGCTGTAGAAGAAGACAAGATAACAGGAAAGGGGACTTCCCAAGTTGGGGTTGGGGAACTAGCAGGGAGAGTTTTGATCATGACTAGATCTCCAGGAGGGAAAAGTTCCTGTTTTAGTTAGTATGTCCCTCCCCAAAAGGGGAGCAGGACTTTCAGGCATGATGAGGGAGGCATGAGAGAACAGCAAGTCATCCCAATTGCAGCTTAAAGGCTGGGAGAAAAATTTGGTAACCATCTGTCCAGACACCCCCTGTATAGTTATGGATTTGGGAGATAAAAGACCAGGGTTAGAGAGAAGTACAGAAAGGGTTGCTCCAGTGTCCAAAAGAAATTTTATCTCCTGGTGCTCCACTATAAGGCAAACCTGGGGCTCTTGATGGGTGATGACACAAGCTGGAGCCATGAGAATTTGCACCAGGCACCCTCAGTCCAGTTTGGGCTCTGATGGGGTCCCTGTCCTTCGCCTCCCGGGACAGGCCACCCTCCAGTGGTCACCCTTGCATTCTGGACAGGGGCCAGGTGGCTTGCCCAGCCAGTGGTGCTGCTGGGGTTAGTCTTCTGAAGTGGCCAGTCTGACCACATTGGAAGCACTTGTTTTTAGCTCCTCTGGTTTCCCTCTGCCCCTGAAAGTTGCTCGTTTGTTGGAGTGCCTTTACTAGAGCTGTCATTCTTTTCTGTTCCTTTCTCTCTTTTTCCTCCTTTCTCTCCAGGTCTCGGTTATAAAAGACCATAGTGGCCATTTTAGGAAGATTCTCCAGGTTATGGTTTGGGCCTAGAGCCAATTTCTGGAGTTTTCTTTGAAAGTCTGGAGCCGCTTGAGTGATAAATTTGTCTTTTAAAATAATCTGACCCTCTATGGAGTCAGGTGTTAATTGGGTGTGTTTTCTCATTGCCTCCATTGTGTGTTACTGTTGTCTTTCATGTTAAGGTTTTGTTTTCAACTACATAAGAAATTATTGTGTTGGTTTATGCAGTCAAAAATTTTTTAGCTTTATTTATATTTACCACTTTCTTTGCTTTTCATTCATTCTTGCTTTTTAAACTTATCATCTGAGATTGCTTTCTTAAGTACATTCTTTAGAATTTTCTTTTATGAATATCATAGAAGCAAATTCCCTCACTCAGTTTGTCTAAAATATTTTTTTATCTTCCTTTTTGAAAGCTGCTTTTTTCTGAGAATAAAATTCTGAATTGGGAGTTATGTTTTCTCTCCTGAAAGTCAGCAGTCTGCCTGCTTCCGAGATTTTCTCTTTGTCTTTTGTGTACAGTTGCTTGACTCTGCTGTGTTTAAATGAAAATGGACCCCTCACCCTAATTTTGCTTTGAATTCAATGGGCTTCCTAAATCTGTGTTTTCAAACAGCTTGGTTCTAGAAAATCCTAAGCCATTGTCTCTTGAAATATTGCCTCTTCACCATTTTTTCTCTCCTTCTAGAACTCTGATTAAATGAATACATGATAGATAGTCTTATTTTATCATCCACATCTATTTATTACTCTTTGAGCTTCTTTTCTTATCTCTCTTTACCCTAGGCTGGATAATATCTATTGTGATAGCTGTCAGTTCATTAATTTTCTCTTTACTTGTGTCTAATCTGATGTTAAGCATGTCCATTATGTTATTGCTTTCAGTTACTATGTCTTTCATTTCTAGATTTTTAAAAAACTACTGGGCTATTTCCAAGTTTCCTGTTTTGAATACATATTTTCCACTTTCTATTTTGTTTCCTTAATGAAATAAAACATGGCTGTTTCACCTCCTATGTCTTAACATTCAAATATCTCAAGTCTTTGTGAATGTATTTTATTGAATCTATTGGATGTGATTTCTGCTGGTTCTCACCCAGCTAACATTTCTTCAAGTGCTTTTTGTTTGTTACTATGAACTTCTCACTTTCCTTAGAAAATAATTTGTTGGTTATTGCGGTACATTCCTAAAGAGAGGATCTACATTTGGTTCTTCTGTGCACCTGGAGCCTGCCTACTTACCTTATAGTAATAGCTTGAGGCTTTTATGGACCTATTTTGGGGGTGGGTCATCATAAATTAGTCTTTCAGTGACAGCATTTTGGGGGGTCCTTAGTTCTGCTTAGCACCACAAGAACATTCCTTGAAGTCTCCTGAGGAAGATTGGGTATGTTAGTTTTCATGTCCACCTTAAGGGTCTGTGCTTTTTTGGGAGGGAGGTCCCCTATCAGATTCTCCAAGCCCTAGGCTTTACCTTCCATCCCAGGCGCCTTTGTAAAGACAAAGCTGAAGTTCACCAGGTTGAGCAAATGCATTTTTTTTTTTTGAGACAGAGTCTCACTTTGTCACCCCCTGTAGAGTGCCATAGTGTCATAGCTCACAGCAACCTCCGCCTCTTGGGCTCAAGCAATTCTCTTACTTCAGACTCCCAAGTAGCTGGGACAACAGGCACCCACCACAACACCTGGCTATTTTTAGACGTGGGATCTTGCTCTTGATCAGGCTGGTCTCAAACCTGTAAACTCAGGGCAAGCCACCCGCCTTGGCCTCCTAGAGTGAGCCACCACACCCAGCTGAGCAAATGCTTTTAAGGCAAAGTAACCTCAGGGCCATAGCACTGAGCTCTAGGAGCATCATTTAGGTGAATAGAATCTAAATGGTGCCTCCTGGTGGTGCACACCTGTACAGTGCTGTCCATTTACCTATCTGGATTCCTCCTTCAGTTCTCTTTGACCTGATAATTTCTTTTTTTCTTATTTATGCTTCAATCCTTCTAAGAAGTTTAGGATTTATTTTTTACCTTTTTTTTTTTTTGAGACTGAATCTCAGTCTGTCGCCCTGGGTAGAGTGTCATGGGTGTCATCAAGCTCACAGCAACTTCAAACTCTTGGGTTCAAGGGATCCTCTTGCCTCAGCCTCTGAAGTAGCTGGTACGACAGGCACTGGCAACAATATCCCGCTGGCTAGTTTTTCTATTTTTAGTAGAGACGGGGTCACAGTCTTGTTCAGCTGAGTTCAAACTCCCGAGCTCAAGCAATCCACCCACCTCAGCCTTTCAGAGTGCTAGGATTAGAGGTATGAGCCACTGCACCAGCCTAGGACTTCTTCAAAATTCAGATTTTTAAATTATTCCCACTAGGAGGTACAGTCTGAATTCCTAGCCTGCCATATGCCTGGAAACAGAACTCTCAAAACTCAGTGTGATATATCCTACAATTTATAAAAATGTCTGATTAAAAAATATATAAAAATATCTAATAGCCTAATTTCCCCAAATAATAATTACCTTTTTTTGTGGCTGTAAGTAGGAATGGCTTGATGAAATAAGAAAAAACTCATTAAAAAAAATTCCTAGGCTGTGTTACTTACTCGTAACTGTTCCATCATGAATTTTACTTATGAATATACTAGATTTATGTTGAAATGCCAAAGTAACTCAAAGATCTAATAGTGACCACAATTTTTTTTTATGTTTCTCAGAAAATGAGTACATTAAACCAGAATCGTGTGTGCCAGTTGCATAGAAAGTGATGTGTCTCCACAGTTACGCTAAAACAGAACAAGTACAAACAGGAAATGTCTTTCGGTGGTTGATAAGCTAAAAGGAAGTGGGTCTTGTTGTAGTACAATATTAGGAATGTTTTTAAACTTTCATTCAAGGATGGAAGATTTCATATCCTCTTGCATCCCCACTTGCTCAAACATAAATAAGAGTCATTATGGAAACATTACATGTGTAGTCATTGCCAAAATTCAGTATATCGATGTCACATAGAAAAACGTGATTCAGAGATCCTTTTTTTTTTTTGAGACAGAGTCTTACTATGTTGCCCTCGGTAGAGTGCCATGGCGTTGCAGCTCATAGCGATTCTCTTGCCTCAGCCAAGTAGCTGGAACCACAGGCACCCACCACAACGCCTGGCTGTTTTTGTTGTTGTTGTTGTAGTTGTCGTGGTTGTTTGGTAGGCCCTGGCGAGGTTTGAACCTGCCAGCCCTGGTGTATATGGCTGGCACCCTAACTGCTCAGCTACAGATGCCAAACCCAGAGATCCTTTTTTGTTGTTGTTTATTTAATTCTCTCTGTTATTGTAGTATTTGCTCTGAGGTATAACTTATTAATGTTCTAACATTAAAGGAAAAGAAAATCTGTCTTAGCCCAATATTATATATTAACCGTATTTCCCACTTGGAAAAAATTATAACACATATCAAATCAGCTTTGGAAATCATAGTGTCCAATTGCTCCTGGAACATAGTAGATATTCAATAAATGTTTGTTGGATCAATTTATTAATGGACAGTATATAATGGTTTGTAGTATAGGAAAGCATAGCAGCAGCTAAAATTTTGAGTTGCTTTTATATTATGGGAAGAGCATTAAAGAAGGAAGATACCTGGGATTCAATGATCATTCTAAGGTTCCCTAGTGCTATGGCCTTCAGTAATTGATAACCACCCTGGGCCCTGGTTTCTCCATAACTTGCCCTACTCTTGGGTCAAATGGCACTGTCCCTCCCTGTTTGTGATGCATGATTTCCCAAGTCAGTGTCCTTGTCCTTATAGTTACCTATCCAAAATGCTGTTCCCCATGAGTGTATAACTGTACCTATCTAGCCACGGCATCCTACTTCTCAGAATCCTTCTAGTACAAACATTCCCCCACCAAGCTTCCTGGACACCATCCTGGCTAGAAGATAACTTTTCTTCTGATCTCACACAGCATTTTTTTTTTTTTTTTTTGTAGAGACAGAGTCTCACTTTGTCACCCTTGGTAGAAGGGCCATGACTTCACAGCTCACAACAACCTCCAGCTCCTGGGCTTAAGCCATTCTCTTAAGAGTCTCAACCTCTGGAGTAACTGGGACTACAGGCACCCGCCACAACACCCGGCTATTTTTTTGTTGCAGTCCGGCCAGGTCCAGGTTTGAACCCACCACCCTAGGTGTATGGGGCCAGCGCCCTACTCACTGAGCCACAGGCACTGCCCTCACACAGCATCTTTTTTATCTTTTAACTCAATGGCATCCATGTTTACAGCTTATATTATGATCTTTTCTGTGGCTATCAGTACTACACTGTTTCTCTGCTAGACTGGAAGCTCATGAGGGTAGAGTCCATGCTTGCTTTACTTTGTAGCCCCCCCATAATCCCTAGCAAAACATTAAAGATTACGTATGCTCCCTAAATATCCTCTGAATGTGAAAATAAATAGTAAAGCTTTTCCTGCTGTTGACAGAGAGCTGTGTCAGATGATAGCTTAAGGCCTTTCCTGCTTTTAGATCAATGATTGTGGAGCACTGATGGAGAATGCTGGATATAAATCAGGATAAGGCATAAGCTATTTATCCATTGATGGGAGTAGAAAAGAGAATATTCAGGTAGATCAGAGCCCATTTAAAAGCAGAGAGGAAAAGTAAAATTGGTGATACAAGAGCAGAAAGTGACAAGAGTGGTATAGGTTATTCTAGCCTGGTAATTAAAAAGAATTCTTTTCCCAATTGCCTTTTATTAGACTACACATATCTGTGTACAGCTGGCATATTGGTTTTGAGACAGTTCCTGAGGACTTGTGCCAGAAGGTGAATTGCATTTTTGGAATACAGTTGATAATCTCACAGACATAGTACTGAGTGAAAGAAAGCAGATACAAAACAGTACATATTGGGCAGGTGCGGTGGCTCATGCCTGTAATTCCAACACTCTAGAAGGCCCAGTGGATTGCTTGAGCTCAGGAGTTTGAGACCAGCCTGAACAAGAGCAAGACCCCATCTCTACTAAAAATAAACCACTAGCCAGGCGCTGTGGTTGGCGTCTGTAGTCCCCGCTATTGGGGAGGCTGAGGCCAGAGGATAGCATGACCCTAAGAGTTTAAGGTTGCTGTAAGTAGATGCCATGGCACTCTACATAAAACATCAAACAAACAACAGTATATACTGTCTAATTCCATTAATATGATGTCCAAAAATAGGCAAAACTAATTTGTAGTGACAAAAGTCCAAACTGATTACTCTTAGAGGGTGCTGACTAGTACGAGGTATAAGGGGTCTTCAGAAGTGCTAGTAATATTCTATATTTCGATCTTGGTAGTGGTTACATGGTATACATACATGTAAAAATATCTTGAGTTGTACCCTCAAGAGCTGTTCACTTTATATAAGTTATACCTCAATCTAAAAAATACTTTTAACAAATCTGATTGCCCTGGGTATCACTGACGAGCAGATAAAAAGGATAGGTTGGAACTATGCAGTGTGTTTCCTAGAAAAATAAAGCATACTTTTTAAAATACCAGAGTTTTCTCTGGGAACCTGGGACCAGATGGCTCTCATAAATAATACATCAAAGTCTGTTAGGACTGGAAGAATTCACGATGTGTGATAAAAAGAAAACAACCAATGATCATGAAGTTTACTCTTTTTGACTTTCACGGGGATTTTCTGGAAAGGCCAAGATCTACAATAAATGGTCAAGCAGTAAGAATTGAGTTAGTGCTGCTGCACAGAGAGATGTGCTGGCTGTGAAACCTTGGATAACTCACAGCCTTTCTGAGCAATGGATGCTTGCTCCGTCAAATGGAAAAATATTTTATTTGTTTCAAGATAGGAGACGGGATCAAGTGATCTCTTTAAGACTTCTTTCAGCTGGTAAAATCCCTGGTATATGGAATTTTAGAATTATAAAGAAAAACTGTGGTCAGAGCTTTCACACTATTGGAAGAAGGATGGGAAAATAAGTCACTTTAAAAAATCTATAATAATAAATCTGTAAAAATCTGTAATAGGCAACAATGTAGGTGGCAAATAGTAAAAAAAAAATCCAAGCAGAAAATACCTTTCAGACGCAATGATCTACCTGAAACCATTTATTATTGTTCCCTGGAGATTCCCCTAGCCCTCAGCAAGGAGTATACCTAATAATGATTTTTTTAAAAAAAAGATAAGGAAACAATTTTAGACTTCAATCAAAGAAAGCATTATATAGTAAGTTTTTCTCTTATGGGTTTATATTTGTGAAGAATAAATCCACTGTAGAAAATATTTTATAAAATATATAAGCAGGGTACTAGTCTAAGTTTGGCTTAAAATTTCACAGCTGGGAGGAACCACGGGGCATCATCTTTGCTTTTCTAAAGAGGTAAAGAAGGCTCAGTGAGGCTAAATGACTGGCCTAAAGTCACAGGGGGAGGAAGGACACAAAGTAGGGAACCAGTTCTGGGAATTGAAGCTGGTTATATCTTCTCCTTCATCATTCTGGTCCTGCGGTTCCTTGTGGATTCACTTGAACTTCATGGATGGGGCACGGAGTATGTCCACTGTTCTTTGCTTGTTTTTTAAGAGACAGGGTCTTGCTATGTTGCCCAGGCTGATCTAGAACTCTTTAGCTTAAGCCATCTTCCCACCTCAGTGTCCCCAGTAGCAGGGACTACAGGTGCACTACCCACCAGGGTGTCTTTGCTTTAAAAGCAATTGAAAAACTGGGAGTCTGGGGCCAGGTGCTGTAGCTCACACCTATAATCCTAGCACTCTGGGAGGCCAAGGTCGGTGGATCACCCAAGGTCAGGAGTTCAAGACCAGCCCGAGTCTCTACTAAAAATAGAAAAATTGGCCGAGCATTGTGGTGGGTGCCTGTAGTTCCAGCTACTTGGGAGGCTGAGGCAAGAGGATCACTTGAGCCCAAGAGTTTGAAGTTGCTGTGAGCTATGTCAACATGGCACTCAACCCAAGGTAACAGAATGAGACACTGTCTAAAAAAGAAAGGGAGGGGAGGGGGGAGAAACTGGGAAGCTAATGGAACTGGAAGTCAGGAGATCTGAGATTCCCCACTTATAAGTGACTGTGACCTGTAAGTGACTGTGTGACTTTGGAGAACTCATTTAACTTCTCTGAACCTCAATTTCCTCACCTGAAATAGCACCTCCCATTGTCACTAAAGCAGAGATCAATTGAAGTAAACTGTGAGAAAGACTGTGTAAATAGTAAGAAGCCAAAATATGGTTACCAAAACAGAGAAATTTGTATCTATGTAGTGAATTAAGGAATTAGTGATTACAAAACAATTAATACCTGATAAAAATGTTCAGCGATATACAACAGGATTGCCGTTAGCACACATAAAAATCAATTATCCTAAACAGAAATGTCCTTTATTTATCACAACAGTCTACCATAATCACTTTTCTAAAGCTTCCTAATTTATTTATTCATTTACTTAGTTTATATATAATATTTTAAAATTCAGATTAATATTAGGGCACACATGATTAGGTGACATTGTTTGTATTTCTCAGGTAAAGTTCAAGTTGTAGTTGAGGCAGTTGAGTCTTCATCCTGGGGGTGTGCTGTATACCCTGAGGATGTGTCCAACAGGTGAGAGCTTATCAATCTCCTCCTTCCTTTATTTTTCCCTTTCCCTATTTCCTCTTCTCCCTACTTAAATATACTTATGCTAGTCTCTCCTATGGGCATGTAGTTGTTTTTCCAATTAGATTCATATTAGTATTGAGTACATTGGGTATTTGCATTTCCATTCTTGTGATACTTTACTAAGAAGAATGTCTTTCTTTTTTGTTTTCTTTTGTTTTTTGAGACAGAGTCTCACTTTGTCGCCCTCCGTAGAGTGCTGTGGCATCACAGCTCACAGCAACCTCCAACTCTTGGGCTCAAGATTCTCTTGCCTCAGCCTCCCAAGTATCTAGGACTACAGGCACCAGCCACAACACCTGGCTATTTTTAGAGACAAGGTCTCGCTCTTGCTCAGGCTGGTTTTGAACCTATGAGCTCAGGCAATCCACCCTCCTGGGCCTGCCAGAGGACTAGGATTACAGGCGTTAGCCACCATGCCCAGCCTGTTTTTTGATCACTTTCATAAGTCTTGCGGTTGAGTCTTTGGGGTTTTCTCTAAGTAAAAGATCATATCATCAGCAAAAAGGGAGAGTTTGACCTTCTCTGTCCCCATTTGGATGCCCTTAATATCCTTCTCTTCCTTGATCGCATTGGCTAGAACTTCCAGCGCTATGTTGAATAGTAGTGGTGATAGTGGACATCCTTGTCTGGTTCTGCTTCTACGTGGTAATGCTTTCAGTTTTATTCCATTCGGTATGATATTGGCTGTGGCTTCTATCAGTTTAAGAAAAGTCCCATCTATGCCTAATTTCTTAAGAATTCTTATCAAGGGGTGACACCTGTGGCTCATCAAGGAAGGTGCCGGCCCCATATACCGAAAGTGGCAGGTTCAAACCCAGCCTCGGCAGAACTGCAAAACAGAAAAATAGCCGGCATTGTGGTGGGCACCTGTAGTCCCAGCTACTCAGGAGGCTGAGGCAAGAGAATCGCCTAAGCCCAGGAGTTGGAGGTTGCTGTGAGCTGTGTGACGCCACGGCACTCTACCCAGGGTGATAAAGTGAGACTTTGTCTCTACAAAACAAAACAACAAAAAAAGAATTCTTATCAGGAAAAGATGGTGAATTTTACCCAATGCTTTTTCTGCATCTATTGAGAAGATCATATGGTCTTTGTTTTTGCCTCTATTTATGTGGTGAATTACATTTATAGATTTGCATATGTTAAGCCAGACTTGCATCCCTGGGATGCCTACTTGATCATAATATATATATATTTTTTGATATGTAGCTGTATTCTATTTGCTAGGATTTTATTGATTATTTATAATCACTTTTAACAAGCCTCCAAAGAACACTCCCTAACCTATTGATGCCGGTTGTAAAAAGAACCTTTATGTGAGGACAAATGCCTCTAGCACCCTCCATACTTTGCATTATCAATTTACATTTGTGAATCCAATGGGCAAAAATGGTGCCCTATTGTTACTTTCATTTGCGTTTTCCTAGCATCTTTTCATCTTTTGGAAGTATCAATTGATAAAGCTTATGGAAGGCCAATGGACAGTACCAAGTAAAACTTTCTATCTTTAGAATCAGAAGTTCCATTTTTCAACGGCTCCCTTAGAAAAATAACTCTTACAATGCACATAGTGGCATGTACAACGTTTTTTACTGAAGCATTGCCTGAAAGAGAAGATAACTAAAAACAACCTAAATGACCACAGACAGGAGGAGTGGTCAGAGAAACTGTGGAACAAGCAAACCATGGAAAACTGTTTAACTATTGAAAAATAATAAAGTTTCAATATGAGAAAAAAGCAAGTTGCAGAACAATATGTATCATATGATATCATGTACTTAGAAATGAAAAATAAAGCTATAAATTTCTGTGTGCATAGCTATGCATGTAAATGATAAGCAAATATCTTGAGAGATGCATAAACTGATGACTGGTTATCTAGGGGAAGGAGACCAACTGGGCAGGTGGCCAAGGGAGATGTTCTTATTCTCTGTATTGTTTGAACCTTTACGCAAGAATATACTATGTATTTGTCTATTATTTGGCTAATAAATTAAAAAGGTAGTTAAAAACAAATGATACCGAACACTAAACTATAAAGCTTAAAAAAGAGAAAGTGTTATTGTTTCAATATGAGGAACACCTTTTAGGTTATAAAAACTGCTTAGACTTTCCAAAGTTGCAAGATGAGTAAGTCAGTTAAAGTTGAACTTGCCATTCGAGTGAACAGTAAAATAGGTTGTCAAGAATCAGAATCATCTGGATATCACGTAGAAATTAACTGATTCTTCTTTCAGTTTTTGTTCAGATATCAAATAGACACAGATTGAGGTTCACCTTTCATGTCACTGGTTTTAATTTACTTAACAATTAAACAATTGTTGACTCCTTTATTAATATTTCACATTAAGCAGAGTCCATTTCAGCCAGATAGACTCTCCTTTTTGGCATTGGGTATTTTTCTCTGATCACAAAAGTATCATATGCTTAATGTGAACAAAAGGGCAGGAGAGAACATTGAAATTCATGAAGAAAAAATAAAAACATAATCCCATCTTTAAAAAGAAATACTGTAATCCCAGCAATTTGGATATCCAAGGTGGGAGGATCAGAGTTGGAAAATAGCCTGGGCAATATAGCCAAACCCCATCTCTACAAAAAAACAATTTAAAAAATTAACGTTGGCTCGGCGCCTGTGGCTTAACGGGCTAAGGCACCAGCCACATACACCTGAGCTGGTGGGTTCGAATCTAGCCCGGGCCCACCAAACAACAATGACGGCTAAAACCAAAAAATGGCCAGGTGTTGTGGCGGGCGCCTGTAGTCCCAGCTACTTGGGAGGCGGAGGCAGGAGACTCGCTTGAGCCCAGGAATTGGAGGTTGCTGTGAGCTGTGATGCCACAGCACTCTATCCAGGGTGATAGCTTGAGGCTCTGTCTCAAAAAAATCAAAATCAAAATAAAATAAAATGCCTCGGTTCAGACCAGACACATCAAAGCCATGTGTGGCATGTGGCTGGTAGTGACCACATTGGAAAAAGCATGGTTAGTAGGTAAATCTTTCTCCTCTAAGACTGACTGATTGGAGACTGATTGATATATACCCTCTACCCTGTTGTGAAAGAACCTTTGGTGGTTGAAGTGTGTATAAAATGCAGCATTAGAGACTGGAATGAAAGAAGAAAGAAAAACGATGGTAGAGACACCAAATAGAACCAGGATGAGGCCAAGGGCATCAAGGACAGAAATATGTAACAGCTGGGCTTCAAGTGTGGCTCTTTCCAGCTGTCAATGAAAAGATGGAGGGAGCCTGGGGGAAGTTTCCAATTCACGGTTTTGGGTACCAACCTGTTGCGTAGGAGATACACCCTGATCCTGACTTAGCTAAGATCAGGCAAGAATTTCATTTAAGTGTCATAAATAAAATTGCAGTTTGAGGGTCTCCAAGAACACCTTTGGCTTCCATGATTTGCTAGAACTCACAGAACTAAGCACAAGCAAAAGCTGCCATACAGTTACAGTTCACAGCAGCAATAAGATACAGATGAAAAGCAGCAAAAGCTGGGCGCAGTGGCTCATGCCTGAAATCCCAGCAGTTTCAGAGGTTGAGGTGGGAGGATTGCTTAAGACCAACCTGGACAACACAGCAAGACCCTATTTCTAATTTTTTTGTTTTTAACTAGCCAGGCATGGTGGTGGCACATGTCTGTAGTTCCATCTACTCAGAAGGCTAAAGTGGAAAAATTTCTTAAGCCCAATAATTTGAGGTTGCAGTGAGCTATGACGACAGCACTACATTCCAGGTTGAGTGACAGAGTGAGACATTGTCTCAAAAAATATTCTAAATAAATAAAAATAAGATCAACAAAGGGAAGGAGTGCGTAGAACAGAGTCCAGGAGACCCTAAGTGTGAGCTTCCAGTTCTCTCTCAAAGTGGAGTCGTGTGTGATATAGGTCAAACCCCGCCCACATAGGGTGGACCCGCCTAAAAGAATCAAGCCCCTACCCTCCCCCACTGGATGTCCCACCTAAGAAAGGTAAGTGGGTCAACCCCCCACCCTACCCCACCGGATGTCCCACCTGGGAATGGTAAATGGACCAACCCCTACCCTTCCAACAGACGTCCAACCCAGGAAAGGGAACGTCCCGACCCCCACCTTCCTGACGTTTAAAATCCTCCTCCATCTTGACCCATGTGCTGACTTCCTTCTCAAACTCAGCTCACCCTCTCCAGGTTGGAACAAAGGTCGTGGTTGCCCACACAGAGCCTGGATCCTGTTTTCCTTCATCTCACATCCCGAAATAATCCTTTATTTTTGGTCTTTGACCTCTGGGTGTGGACAGCTCCTGATTCTCCCAGCACGATGTGTGACGACACGCTTGGTATACTGCCAACCAGTGAAGCTCCCTGCAGCCTTGGTGTCCAGGGTTTTTGCCGGGAGTTGGTCACATGGACATGACTGACTATCCTGACTCTAGGGCAGCCGGGGAGGGCTTCCCTTAGTCTACAGCTCCTCCATGGGTGACTGTGCATGTCCCAAAGCTCTACCATAAGTCACTTTGTGACTATCTGGTGTTTCCAAAGCCCCCAGTAAACCACTCTTCTCAGGCAGGTATTCCAAGTACTGAGAGGTTGCTCTCAGGAACAGGTCAAGGCCAAGCCTTTCATGTGCAAAGTGTGGACAAGTCAGGCCTGCTGAGAATCCTTTTCTGCACAAGAATGTCATGGAATATCCTTGTGTAGTAGTTATTTTGTTGCATATAATCAGGCAATTTCCCATAACATCCTCCCATGGGAGCCTTACATCTAAGCACAATTCAACAAACACAGTTCTGCAGAGGGTATGAAGAGGCAATGAGATGGGCTCTCACCCTCGCTTCCCACTGACCTGACTTGGTCCAGGGATTGTCAGGAGGCTAAAATGAGATGATATATGTGAGGCACGCAGCATAGCAACTCACCCCATGTGAGAGTTACTGTTATAATAGTAGCTAATACTTGGTTGGGTAAAATTGTCTTAAGCGATTTGCAGGTGTTAACACTTTTACTTCTCAACAATAGCCCTGGAAGGCAGGCACTTTCATTATTCTCATTGACAGATGCAGAAACTAAAGCACAGAGAAGTTAAGTAACTTGCCTGAGGTCACATAGCTATGAGTGGAGGGGCTGGGATTCAAACCCCAAGTCTGGCTTGACTCCATGCTCTCAAATACAATGCTGCCCTGTATCAGAACATCTGTTTATTTTTATTTTCTCTCAATATAATTTTGTTTCTGAATATCTGGCAGAATTGATGGTGTACCTATCTTATAGCAAATATTAATAGTTCCTATGAAAGGGCAGGGTGCCCACTTGCATGGGAACCATGGTCCCCCAGCACACTCAGCATCTAAGCTGTCGGTGCCAAAGGAAGTGGACAACTCAACTGGTGACCCCTCGTGTTTCAGGGACAAAACTCTCTCTCCCTTTTTTGTTGTTGTTTGGAGATACAGTCTTCCTTTGCCACCCAGACATGAGGTTCCGTGGCATGATCATAGCTCACTGCAGCCTCAAACTCCCGGGCTCAAGCGATCCTCCTGCCTCAGCCTCCCAAGTAGCTGGGACTACAGATGCGCACCACCACATCCAGCTTTCTTTTTTTTTTTTGAAGAGACAGGGTTGCTCAGGCTGGTCCCAAACTCCTGACCTCAAATGATCTTCCCACCTTGGCCTCCCAACGTGCTGGGATTACAGGGATGAGCCACCATGCCCAGCCCATTTGTCTCCTTTCTGGGGTTTCAGTGACCCAGTGTAAATCTCTCCTTTGTACACCTGCCTACCCTGCTAGGACAAAACATCACTCAGATTGTCTTTGTAATGCAAGTGAGTAAGTCCCCTTGGTTAGGTTTGCCAGATAAAATACAAAACCTTCAGTGAAATTTGAATTTCAAATAGACAATAAATTAAGTTTTTAGGACAAATATATCCCATGCAATTATTATTATTAATATTAATATTTAATATTTATTGAGACAGAGTCTCACTCCATCACCCTGGATAAATTAGTGCCATGGTGTCATAGCTCACAGCAACCTCAAACTCTTTGGCTCAGGTGATCCTCTTGCCTCAGCCTCTCGAGTACCTGGGACTACAGGCACCCGCCAAATGCCTGGCTATTTTTAGACACAAGGTCTTTCTCTTGCTCAGGCTGGACTCGAACTCCTGAGCTCAAGCAATCCACCCGTCTTGGCCTCCCAGAGTACTAGGATTATAAGCGTGAGCCACTGCTCCAGGTCCTTTGCAATTATTTTGTTTTGTTTTGTTTTTTTGGCCGGGAGCTTGGTTTGAACCCGCCACCTCCGGCATATGGGGCTGGTGCTCTACTCCTTTGAGCCACAGGCGCTGCCCTCCATGCAATTATTTTGGCTACACTTATGCGAGTTAAAAAAAAAAAAAAAATCGAACTTCATTGTCCATCTGAAATTCGAATTTAACTGGGTGTCTTGACTTTTATTTATCTGTTTGTTACATCGGGCCACGCGTTCTCATCCTCCATTCCTCCATCCCCTCCTCCTTCGCTCCTTGCCAGCCACACCAGCCTCTTGCAGCTCCTCAGATATGCTCAGGACTTTCCTACCTCCTGACTGCCTCTTACTGGTCCCTTCTTTCCAGTGGCTGCCACCTCCTCAGCTTAAATGTTCTAGAGCTGCTGTCACAAACCACCACATAAAGTTAAGAAGCTTAAAACAACAATCCTGAATGCCAGAAGTCTGAAATCAGGAGGTTAGCAGGGCCCACTTCCTCCAGAGGTTCTGGGCAGGGCCCTTCTTTACCTCTCCCAGCTTCTGCCAGCATTCCTGGACTCATGGCACCATCGGCCCAGGCTCTTCACACTGATGTGTCTGTATGCTATTTTCTCTCAAGGCACCGAGCTCTCTGCCTTCTTTGCCCTTATCACAAGTTGTAACCATTTAATTTTTGTACCCCCCTCCTCCTCTTCCTCCCTTCCCTCTTTCTTCCCTCCCCCTCTTCCTTCCAATTATTTATTGAAGGCCTCTGGCTCAGCTGTGTGCTGGCTTCTGAAATACCATGATGAGCCCAAACAAACAGCCCCTGCCCTCCAGAAACATAGTTTCATGATAATGAATAATCACATAGGCCGAGTGAGGTTGGTCACGCCTGTAATCCTAGTACTCTGGGAGGCTGAGGCAGGAAAATTATTTGAGCTCAGGAGTTTGACAGCAGCCTGAGCAAGAGCAAGACCCCATTTCTACTAAAAAAAAAAAAACCAAAAAACAAAAAACAAAACAAAACAAAATAGCCAGGAGTTGTGGTGCCTGTAGTCCCAGCTACCCTGGAGGCTGAGGCAAGAGGATTGCTTAAGTCTAAGAGTTTGAGGTTGCTGTGAGCTATGACGCCACGGCACTCTAGCCAGGGTGACACAGTGAGACTCTGTCTCAAAAAAATAAAAAATTAATAAATAATCTTACAAGTTTTCCCTAAAATGATTGGTTACTGTGATCATCCCCCGCTCTGTGCCTCAGTGATCAACTAGGTGAGTCAACTGGCGCATTGCATCTGCTCCCAAACCTCTCTGTTGATTGAACACATTACGTTCCATCTCCTTCAGACATAGGAGTAACCCCAGTCCCTCCCGTTTCAGGTTTTGGAAGATCTGTGAGGATATTCTTGGCTGATTCCCAGGGCTTTCACCGATTCATGGCCACTGATCTGGAACACGAGGACACAGTAGAGACGGCTGTTTTTGGTCCTAAGAACAACCTGATCATCACTGGGTCCCGTGATGCACTCATTCAGGTGAGAGGAAATCCAGGAGCCCTCATCCTCACCTCCACCTCTTGAATAGAAAATGTGATTCTTTAGAGCCTTTTTTTTGTTCTTGTTGTTGGTCACAAAATACAGAAACCCACAAAAATGAGTGCAGGCCAAATAGAACAGTTCATTAGGAGGTTACAGGGATGCCTTCTACACCAATGGCAGACCTGGGTGGGAGTTACTGAACTGTTTAAAGAAGGAGGCAGTGTTCCCAACTGAACCCAAAACACTGGGCAGATTTGAGCCTTCAGAGGGCAGCAGGGTTGTGGGGGAGGAAAATTCTCCATAAATTCAAAATTGTCAAAGCTAGTGAGTAAAGCACATGGTAACATTTCAGTCCTAGGAGCTTGTTAAGTTCTTCTTTTTTTTTTTCTCCTTATGTGCTACTTTTTCAGCTTTTTAAGAAATTGAAAAGGTTTGGTGCCTGTAGCTCAGTGGTTAGGATGTCGGCCACTAGGGTGGCGGGTTCAAACCGGGCCCAGGCCTGCTAAACAACAATGACAACTACAACAACTGCAACGAAAAAATAGCCAGGAGTTGTGGCAGGCTCCGGTAGTCCCAGCTACTTGGGGAGGCTGAGGCAAGAGAATCACTTAAGCCCAAGAGTTGGAGGTTGCTGTGAGCTGTGATACCACGGCATTCTACCGAGCGTGACATAGTGAGACTCTGTCTCAAAAAAAGAAAAAAAAAGACAAGAAAAGAAATTGAAAAACAAAAATTGTATGTATTTATGATGAACAGCCTAATGTTTTGAAATGTGCATACATTGTAGAATAGCTCAACCCAGATAATTAACATATACATTACCGCACATAATTTACCATTTGTGTGTGTGATGGGAACACAAAATCTACTCTCAGCAATTTTCAAGTACGCTATATATTGTTCTAAACAATAGTCACCGTGTTGTACAACAGATTTCTTAAAATTATTCTTATCTGACCGAAGTTTTGTACCTTCTAACCAGCATCTCCCCGACTCTCCTCTTGCCCCACTTCTGGTAACCATCATTTTACTCTCTGCTTCTATGAATTTAACTTTTTTAGATTCCACATATAAGTGAGATCATGTGGTATTTGTTCTTCCGTGTCAAGCTTACCCCACTTAGCATAATATCCTCCAGGTTCATCTGCGTTGTCCCAAGTGGCAGGATTTCCTTCGTTTATTAAAGCCAAGTAGTATTCTATTGTGTATATATGCCACAT